>CAUYRH010071414.1:0-22731 GCA_963574655.1 Perodicticus potto
ATGAGAAAATATCATGAATGTTACATTAATCAGGTGGATAAAAATATCTCCGATTGTAAGGGAAGCCCGCACACTGTACTCCAAGCCTGAATCATTGTACACAGTTATGACTCAATAAAAAATAATTAAAAAAAAAAAAAAAAAGAGTAAGCAAAGCATGCCGCAAAAGGGATTTTCAGTCATCCACGGACATTGTGAACTACAGCCCTGGCCTTAAAACTGCATTCCTTGTTTGCCAAATCTACTTTTTTTTTTCCTATTGTGTTGTCAAATCTACTTTCCTATGCCAGACTATGAACTAAATATATCAAGGGGCTCTTGGGGTTTATCAAGAAGAAGCTTAACAATAAATTGTATTAATCTAAAAAAATTGCTTACTCTTTGTTTCAGCAAAGCCAATTCTAATAATTTATTCTATAGAGATATTTACATATTTGTTCAAATACGCATGTGCAAGGAAATCCATCGTGGAATTATTTGCAATAGCAAACATTGGGAAGCAATGAAAAGGGTCATTTAGGGTCAGGTCAAATAAATTATGGCACTTTCGTGGAATGGAATATAGATAGGTGGTAGGAAAAAAAGAAGCAACCCTCACTCTAAATAACAGTTTGAAACAATCTTCATGATACATTATTAAATTTAAAAGAAGCAAGATATGGAAGAATAGGTATAGCAGGCTACCAGATGTACTTAAAAATTATATGCATAAGATATCTATGTAAGATTATATGCATATATACACAGGCTGTCTTTGAAGAATATTGCTAACTCTGGTTGCAGGTTGGTGGTTAGGGAACAGGAGTGGGAATGACTATGTGCTCCTTTTATTTTCTTATTTATTTATTTTTTTGAGACACAGTCTCAAGCTGTTGACCTGACTAGAGTGCTGTAGCATCATAGCTCACATAGCAACCTCAAACTCCTAGGCTTAAGCGATTCTCCTGCCTCAGCCTCCCAAGTAGCTGGGACCACAGGTGCCTGCCACAACATCCGGCTTTTTTGTTGTTGTTGTTGCAGTTGTCATTGTTGTTTTAACTGGCCCCAGCTGGTTTCGAACCTGCTGGCCTTGGTGTATGTGGTCAGTGCCCTACTCATTGAACTATGGGCTCTACCTACATGCCCCTTTTAATTGGTTGTATTTTGTTTAGGTTGTATGTATCACCTGTTAAACATTTTTTAAAATGTCAACATCACTGTCAATGTTAGTTTAAGACCAAGAACCTATGGGTTTAAAATGGTCAATGTGGGCCAGGCACGGTGGCTCATGCCTATAATTCTAGCACTCTGAGAGGCTGAGGCTGGTGGACTGCCTGAGCTCATGAGTTTGAGACCAGAAAAAAAGATAACCAGGTGTTGTGGGGGGCACCTGTAGACCCAGCTACTTGGGAGGCTGAGGCAAGAGAATCGCTTGAGCCCAGGAGTTTGAGGTTGCTGTGAGCTATGAGGCCATGGCAGACTACCTGAGGGTGACAAAGTGAGACTCTTTCTCAAAAAAAAAAAAAATCAAAGTGATTATGGTTAATTTTTAATATTTTACTCCTAGTTGGAGCATCTTAATAAAATTTCAATAAACATTTATTGACATTCATAACTAGCAGGCTTTGTTAGTGCTATTTTAGCACTGGAGAGTCACAGAAAATTTCTTCTTTCTCTCAAAGATGGCATAATTTTACAGAAGAGAGCATTCCATAAATGATTTAGGGCCAGTATTTGAGTAATTCTAAAATTACCAGCAAAGTGCATAGCAAATAGTCAGAGGTTCATGGATGTGGGTTCACAAAAAACTCTGTTCCTTATAATGTGTGACTTTAGGCAGATTAATTAATTAAGCCTCAGTTTCTCCATATAGAATGGGGCTATGGGGATGATACTTCAGGATATTGTTTTGATAGTTAAAGGATATATAGAGCATGTAACTATCTTAGTATAATGCTTACCATGAAACATAATGCAATAAATGTTAGCTTTTTTGTCAGTCAAGTCAATCAGTTCCTTTTGCTTGTAAGTTTTCCTTTCAAATCACGGGGAAGAAACGTGTCAAGCGCCTTACTGAGTCACATTTTGAGACAGAAGGCTAAAGAGGAAGGAGCTGTGAAAGATTGGTGATAACTGAGCTGGACCTGGGAGAACAGGTAGAAAATGGAGAGGGCCTTTTAGGCAGAGGGGCAAGAATAGGGGAGGCAAGGAGTGGATGCAGGGGACGTTTTGGGAATGGAGGGGAGTAGGTCGGTTCCATGGCAGTGCACGAGGGTCTGGGTGGAGGGAGCGTTGGTAGGAGATGAGGGCACCAAATTAACAGTGCTTGGTCCTCAGGGTTCTTGCCAGCTATACTTAAGAGTAGGGCTTCATCTTCCAGTGGTGAAGGTGGAAACCAGATGGCAGAGACTGAAAGGAGAGTAGGGCTGGAGGAAGTAGGAGTGTGAATAATGGGGAGAGAGGTGGGGGGATGTTCTTGAGAGGGTCGTGGGTCAAGAGAGGAACTGAAGACACCAGAAGGAGGCGGAGGGTCTTAGGATTAACGGAACAAGTAGAGACAGCAGGGCATATCACAATGGGGGGATTGGCTTCATAAAGGGATGCAGATCTGAGACAGGCAGAAAAGGAGGAAGGTGATGAAGATGTAGATGAGGTGCCTTTGGGGAAAAGGAAGGTTTAGGGGCTTCATGCCTGGTGGCTTTTATTTTCTTGAAGTTTGGATGCCAATAAAATTACCTGTATGAATGTGTGTGTGTGTGTGTGTTTGGAGTGGGACATTAGTGCTTAGCATGAGAGGTAAGGATTTTGACAATCGTTGTAGAAAATGGAAAAAAGAATTGATTTGAGAGGCATGGAGGGCAGGCTGAGCAGTCCTGAGGTCCAGCCTATGCCCAAACATGGTCTCAGGGGAAGGTTCCCCGTGGGACCATGTGTGATTCTAACAACTGCCTGGACCTTGGAAGCAAAAGTTGGTCAGACCTCCCAGATGCAAGGACTGGGGAAATTCGGGGTGTGTGTGAGTGTGTCTGGTGCTTAGGGGAGGAAGTGAGACCCGGAAAAAGTAGATGAGGTTAATCTGTTTTTTTTGAGATTGAGTCTCACTTGGTGGCCCTGGGCAAAGTGCTGTGGTGTAATAGCTCACAGTAACCTTAGATTCCTAGGCTCAAGCAATCTTCTTATCTCAGCCTCAGCCTCTCAAGTAGCTGGGACAACAGGCGCCCCCGACAGTGGCTGGCTAGTTTTTCTGTTTTTAGTAGAGATGGAGTCTCACTCTTGCTCAGGCTGGTCTGTGAACTTATTTTTATTCTCAGGCAATCCACCTGCCTCAGCTTCCCAAGGTGTGAGAATTACAGGCATGAGCCACTGTGCCAGGTGACAAGGTCAGTCTCAAGAGAATAAGGTGAAGTCAGCACCTGGTGGGGGTCATGGGATCAGAAAGCAGGTGCAGTGAGAATGGAAAAGGAGAGATGACAAAACAGCGTGCTGTGTGGCAGGCGAGGGCACTTTAGAGCTCAGGATTTCATAGGATTATTTTATTGTTTGAAGCATTGTTTAAAAATTGCCTGAAATTTTTTATAATAGTCCACAGTTTCTGCTTTGGGCACAGATCATGAATAGTATGCCCGGGGACTAAAGGGAGTTTTTCTTTTTTTGAGAGCTTTGTTACAGGCATGTAATATTGATAGAGGGTGAGCACAAAGTATTTATACAAGTGGGGAAAAAGCAAAGATTTTTACAAAGGCACAGCAAGTTTCAGCCTGTTCCCTGCAAATCTGTAGATTTTCCTCAGGCCAAAAAAAGCTAATATAAGCTTAGTGGTTTATATATATATTTTTTTCTTTGCTTTTAAAGGTAAAACCAGTAATCCACAGCAAGATCAATGTGTCGGCTCGCTTTAGAAAATCACTTCAGGAACCTTGCACTATCTTGTAAGTTGGAACCCTTTATGTTTCAAGTTAAAATTTGGGTTTGATGGTTTCCTTTTGGTGTGGAATTTGTTCTGTAGTTTTACAGGTGTAACTGTTTCAAACGTTTTGGCTCCTTTTTTTCCCAGCTTGATTGCAAACGGAGACCTCATAAACCCAGCGTCTCGCCTTCTCATCCCCAGAAAAGCCTTGACTCAGTGGGATCATGTGCTACAGATGGTCACAGAAAAAATAACTCTGAGGAGTGGGGCTGTCCACAGGTATGGCAAGGCCGGCTTCCTGCAAGCGGGGGAGGGGAAGGGGGTGGGAATTGTTGGAGATTTTTCCAGGAGGCTCTGGAGCCACTAGTCCCTGGATTTGAATTTTGAATTACTACTTAGGCTCTGCGTGCCTCAGTTTCTTTATCTGTAGGATGGACATACACAGGTGCCCAAAAAAGTACATATATTTTAAGCAAGGAAAAAAACTGTCTTAAAATTACAATACTCAAGTCATACTTGACTTCTGCAATTATAAGAGGTGCTTGAACATGATCTGTATTCATCTTTTGTTATCGTTTTGTTATACTATATTGTTATTTGTTATGCAGTTTCTTCCTTTTTAAAAATGCGTATACTTGGCTCAGCGCCTGTGGCTCAACGGGCTAAGGCGCCAGCCATGTACACCTGAGCTGGCGGGTTCTAATCCAGCCCGGGCCCGCCAAACAACAATGACGGCTGCAACCTAGAAATGGCCAGGCGTTGTGGCGGGCGCCTGTAGTCCCAGCTACTTGGGAGCTGGAGGCAAAAGACTCGCTTGAGCCCAGGAGTTGGAGATTGCTGTGAGCTGTGATGCCACAGCACTCTATCCAGGGTGACAGCTTGAGGCTCTGTCTCAAAAAAAAAAAAAAAAAAAAATGCGTATACTTTTTTTGCATCCCGTGTATAATAGTTCTTACCTCTTGTTTTAAGGGATGGGGTAAGCCACACAAAGAGCTTAAAACAGTAGCACATCAACAAATATTAACTTATTTTTATTCTTTTGATTTAAATAGTCCAGCATCATGATTTCTTTAGCAACTGAGAATGACTTTTTTTGAATGAGCCAGCCTCTTAATGAAATGTCCTTTTGTTTCCCCACCCCAGGAGATATTTATGATTGTCTGTTAGTCTAAACTATTTGCCTATAGTAAAAAAAAAAAAAAAAAAAAGATATATCAGGAAGTATTTAGTGGGTTTAAGGAGGAGGCAGGTTAGAGAGGATAATTCAGAGGGGTTGTCTAAATATGAGGAATCAGAAGTATATTTTTTAGCTTTTATAACTTAAGATCCAAGTAATGGTGCTAAAGTGTGAAGCCTGTGAAAGTCTCCCTTGATAGAAGCTGACTTATTTATTTTACTTTAGGTAAGAGGGTTACAAATAAAATGTACATGTGCATGACGTATTAAGAGTGTATATAAGTATACACATACACACACGCAAATATTTGAAATGCTGTGAAGAGTTTTCTGGATATCTGTCTTACCCCAGTCTCTCTAATATGCTGCACTGGTAGAAGTCACACTTCCTTTTGAATTCTTATGTTTTCATATAACATAAGAAAACTCATATATATACTCAACACATATGATAAAACAAGTTCTCAAATAACTAAATACTGTGTCTTCCAGTTTCATGTATGTACATTTACATATATTAATATACAGAATTTCATATCTATTGAGATTTGTTTTAATTGAAAGTAATACTTTAGGTGTGGCAAGGAAAATCCAAATAGGATTTTTCCTGTTGGAAAATCTAAATAGGATTTTTCCTGTTGGAAAATCTCCTACCTTAGGCTCCCTTCCCTGGTCCTTTTTCCTGCCACTTTTCTGCATCATTCCAGAAATATTCTATGTAAATGCAAACACATGTATCTTTTATTTTTAAAAAAACATAAATAGGAATACATGTGTATAAATAAATATACACATGTACACACATCTCTTGTTTTTTTCCTGTAACAACAAATCTCAGTGATTTTTCTTGCCAGCACAAATAGCTCTGTTTTGTTATTTTTAATGTCTAGAAAGTATTCCATTGTATGGTTAGATCCTAATTTATTGTAACAGTCTCCTCTTAATTGGAATTTAGGTCATTTCCAATCTTTTGCTTTTACATTCATATGTCTTTGTATATAAGCAGTGTTTATTAAGAGACTAAAGTTGAGAAATTGAATTGCTGTGTTAAGCGGCAAATGCGTTTAAAATTTTGATAAATGCTGCAGATTGCCTCCCAAAGAGTTTATACTCATTTAAACTCTCACCAAAAGTTCATGAGAGCATCTGTTTACCAGGCCCTTTTATCTATACTTTAAGACTAGTAAGATAGTTTGTTTTTTCACCTATGTTCAATAAAAATAGTATTTCCTTGTTTTTTGATTTTTATTTATTTGATATACAATGTCTATCGATTATTTCTTATGTTTCAATCATTATTCTAAGTGCTTTACTGTTTTAGTTTAATTCACTCAGGACCCCTACGAGATGGTAGTGTTATTATTCTCTTTTAATAAGACATTAAAATGTGAGACACAAGGGGGAAAGTTATGTGCACAAAAGTCATGTAGGTTCTAAGTAGCAAGGCTGGGATTCAAGCCTAGGAGGCAGTCTGCCTACAGAGCCTGTATTCTTAACTACTAAGCTACTCTCTAAATTAATGCCACATATTTATATTCCATTTTGTATGAATTACCTGTCATGGGCTTTGAATATTTGTCTTATTGATTCTTTACATATTGGGGAATTGTCTTTTCTGATGTGAGTTTTAAGTATGTTTCTAGTTTATATTTTCTTTACATATAAAAATCTTGAATTTTGATGCAAATTTTCAACCTTTCTTTATGATCATCAAGTTTTATGTCTGGCTTAGATCTTTCTTAATCTAATTAGAAAAATATTCTCCCATGCTTTTACTTTCCACTTTTAAATTTATTTAAACTTTTCATTTTTCTGGATTTTAATTTGGTGTTAGAAGTGAAGGCAGATTTTAATAGTTTTTTTTTTTTTAGATATATGGCTTTGACTTTTGACCTACACATAGTTTAGGTAAACTCACTCAATAAATATTTTAAAGCACACATATTTTAAAGGATATATACAGATGATTTCATACCCAGATACACACCTATTCATGCATACATTATTATGAATAAATTCACACATAGAAATAAATATATGCCAGTACAAATATAGAAATGAAATTTGATTATGTCGGCCAAACACTTGAATACTTAGAGAAAGTTAATTCTTTTGTTTTTTTGAGACAGAGTCTCACCATGTCATCCTCAGTAGAGTACTGTGGCATCACAGCTCATAGCAACCTCAAACTCTTGGGCTTAAGTGATTCTCCTCCCTCAGCCTCCCAAGCAGCTGGGACTACAGGTGCCCGTCACAATGCCCGGTTATATTTTGTTTTTGCAGTTTCCATTGTTGTTTGGCTGTCCTGGGCCAGGTTTGAACCTACCACCCTTGGTGTATGTGGCTGGCACTGTAACCACTGTGCTATGGGCGCCGAGCCAGAGAAAGTGAATTCTTAACATGATGCCAGATTGGAGTGAGGTTGGGTTGCTGGACATGTGGGACACACCCACTTTCCTTTAAAAGAACGTTGGTGAGGCTTATTGTTGGACCCTCCCTATGCATCTGTACATATCCCATAAAAAAATTGACTCTTTGTTTATGCTTCTTGTGTTTGTAGCAAGAGAAGAAAATAGGTCAGTAAGAGTTATACTATGCATAAAAGAGGCTAAAATCATGGGTTAGAATTTATTCAGTACTTTTTACCTATCTGCAGAGGGAACCAGTTAAATCCCAGATATTTACAGAGTTCACATGTGGGCTGCTTTTTAGTTTCTAGCTACCAAGGTTAACTCCTAATTCAGATCTAACTATTTTGAAGGAAAATGAAGAATTTCTGAGTTTAGGCCAGTGGTTCTGAACCAGGTACAACTTTGTCCCTGAGGGACATTTGGCAGACTGGAGCCATTTTTAGTAGTCACAACTGGGGATGGGGGTGGCTATTACCACCGTCTGGAGGCTGGGGGTGCCGCTAAACATCTTCCAGTGTGCAGGACAGCCTCCCCAGCAAGGAATGATCTGGTCCAGAGTATCAGTAGTGGTGCTGTTCAGAAACCGTGGTGTAGACAAGGCAAAACAAAACAAAACAAAACTGAAATCTGGGTTAAGTGTTGATATTTAGACTGGTGGGAGTAGAAGAAGTACAATGTTATAAAACAAGAGAATTTAGGAACTGTATACTAACTAAAAACAAATACATTTCAGGAATTTTAGTGGCTATTTTTTATTGTACTTTGTAGCTCCATGTGATATGGCCATTTATATAATCAGTAAGTATGTCCACAGTTCAATGGATTTTTTTTCTTTTTGCCTTTGCAAATGTCACTCACTTTTACTATGTAATGTAACAAGATTGAGACATTTTTGTTGATCCTGAAATCCTTCCAGTTACTGACTCTTGTTTGTAACCTGCAAAAATATGCACTTTCCGGTTCGATTTTTTAATAGTCTGTTTTTTCTGGTTCTTTAAAAAAACTTCTGTGGATACTTTAAATAGTCTAGTAAAATTATCACTGTTCTTTTAATAAGTGACATATTAACCATAGTTTGTGGCAGCAGTTTTGCAGTAAAGGAAGATTCTTGTGAAACCCCTCGATTCCGGGCAGATGTAATGTTCACTCTCTTGCTTAGGAGAGACGGCAAAAAAGAAAGAAGCACGAATGCTATGCAGTTCTGCATCATTAACACTGGCAGTGGGTTCTTTCACCTCCTGCCCTCTCACCCCATTTTCTCTGACCCAGTTCTGTGTGTGTTTGGATGTATTGCTTTGGCTGAGGGCCGTTCTTACACGGATGGTGGTCAGAAGCTTGTCAGCCTGGCCACTACACCAAGAAAATAAATTCTAAAAGCAGTCACACCCAGGCTTCATCACTGTGGAATATATACATATAATGGAATTCAACTTGCATACCCTGATTCTATTAAAATAACACAAACAAAAAAAATCACAAAATATAAATAGAAGAATCCATCTCCAGTGGAATCCTAGGTTTGATTAAAGAGTCACGTTCTGTACAATTAATTTTTCCCCTCTATAATCTTAGTAAGGAAGCAACAGGGGATGTGTCTGCTATATTATCAGACTCATTGGGAGGAAACCCTGTACAGCTAGATAGTTACAGTGCATGTGTCTACCACACGACAGTGGCAATTTAGTGGAATCTGACGACTTTGAGGCGTTTATAACTCAATAAATGAGAATAGTAACACACGAGCCAAATTAAGAACAGAACATTTTTATTTGCTTCGTAGTTTTAAGCAGTTCTTTTTTCAAATGCTTGTTAAAATTCTAACTGTTAAAATGTGTTGGCATTTATATTTTTACAGACTTTATACTTTAGAAGGAAAACTTGTTGGGAGTGGGGCAGAGCTGGAGAATGGGCAGTTTTATGTGGCTGTCGGCAGAGATAAGTTTAAGAAATTGCCTTATAGTGAATTACTTTTTGACAAGTCAACGATGAGAAGGCCTTTTGGGTAAGTCTTCATCTTTATTTATTCAGTTCTCATGCTTTAGTTATCACTTAAAATCTTGTTAGATCTTTTGCTGACTCCCATTATATTTTGTGTAATTGATAATCTTATTTATCACTAGAATAGAAAGCATATACGATGTGTATGGATCTTTGTTTTTATTGTGATGAGAGATTGAGAGCTAGTGCTCTCAATATAATTTGGGGGAATTTATGAAAAACTATGTAATATTTATTGTTTTATTTTTTGTGGTTTTTGGTCGGGCTGGGTTTGAACCCGCCACCTCCAGCATATGGGGCCAGCGCCTTACTCCTTTGAGTCACAGGCACCACCCATATTTATTTGTATTTTAACCATGCACCGAACTTAATAGTAAATGCAAAGATTTATTCTCATGAAGAAGATACAGGGCATTGAGCTTTTCTATAGCCAATATTATTAAAAGTTTTAGTGTCTTAACAATTACTAGACCAAATAATTTTTCAGTTGGTTTGGAAAGAAATATCCAAGGGTATTAAAAAACCCATAATATTTTCTACTCTTTTTGTTAATAATAATAACTGTAAAACATAAAACAATATAATTCCACTTGTGCCAATAAGCAGAGGAGCTGGGTATATAATTAATACATGCAAGATTTTAAGGCTTATACTATTAATTACACACAATGTACTGTGAGCAGTTTTTCTGTATGAAGTATCATACAAGGTTGGATAATTAAGTTCATGAACTCATTCTAGAAAAAGTGCTTTGATGGGGGGACTCGGCACTGGTGTCAATGCATAGCTTCCCAAGGTGACCATAGCGATATTCAGTAATGAGGTATGTAGCAATTTTTCTGGGATGAGTTCATGAATTTAAGTGTCCAACCTCGTACATTTGCTCAGGATGCTTTGTTTCAGCCAATCAGAGGCACTGCAGGACTCATGCAGAGCTCTGGCCCCCGATGCAAGACCTCCCAGCCCATGCATGCTGCCTGTGGAACCATCTCTGTCCCTCTTCACAGAGATTCTGTGGCCACTCTGCTATTGGAAACTCACTTTTTGTAGTTGTTTTCTGCAGAGATAAAGCAGAATGTCACCAATGTTTTTTTTCATTAATTCCTAATTTGTGTAGCTTGATGGAGAAGCTGGCTGAGAGTTTCTAAATGAGTAAGAGAGGAAATGGAATTTCAGGGTTGGTGTTAGAACTATGTAAGAGCACGTGGTTTTCTAGCACTTGAGAACTGTTTACTAGGCAAGTTACTGCTAACCGTCCTTACCCATCCATGAAATCAAATCCTTTAACAATCTCTGCTGAGCAACACCACGTTAACCTGCTGTGAGCTACCGTGTCTCCTTGATCGTAATAAAAACTGTAACTTATGTCAGCTTTTCTCATGTAAATCAGTAAAGTTTACCTTTATATATGTGTCCTATTTTTGGAGAAGTTCAGTTGGGTTTTAAGATGAGTCTTTCCCTAATAATGCAGATGTTACGGGACGAAGAGGTCCGGCCGCCTGTCCCTGTCAGCCAACGTGCAGAGATGGGGACAGGTTTACAAAACTTTGTCAGAAGGCTGGGATTCTGGAGAACAGTGAGAGCAGCCTCTCCAAAACTCTTCTGGTCTTCTATTTCCAACATTACAGTTTTATACATTTAAGGTCAAGGTTTAACCCTTATCTTAAACAATAATCAGCAAAACCCATGATCCATAGTAAACAATAATCAGTATAACCCCTGACCCCAAACAACATTTCAATTCAAAAGTTAATCTCCTAAATCAATCCAACTAAACTGCTCAAGATAGGCATCTTCAAGGTGGGAGCTAAATTTATAAAAGAGTAAGAATGGGAGATGGGGGGTAAAGGTCAGGCTGGACCTAAACCCACCAGACCAGCTGTGTTGTGTCTGCTGTAGCCTAACAGACTCCATCTGATTCTCACTATATATGATACCCGTGAAACTATTTATTCTCACAGTCTAAAATATTTTTTCTTATTATTTGGTGATAATGACTATTTTAAAAGCTTAATGTAAATACCAGTGTTTACCTAAATCCCTACTTTCCTATCAGAGGTAGACATTATAAAAACAATGGAAATTTATTGTTTTTAACTCAATCTGGCAAAATCATTACTCGGATTGGGAAATTACTTTTTTGAAATGCAAATAGAAAACTGGGGCATTTGAATAAAAATGTTATGCAAATTAGGGTGGTACTACGAGTTTATTTGTAAGTATTGATTAAAATAGTGGAAAACACTGAAAATCTTTTAGAGTGAAATTTGGAAATTTTGTGGTAGTCTCTGTGAAATTGAGACAGTATATGGTGCCTTTTGTGAGACACCGATGGCCGTACATAGTTGACTTCTAGGCTGAGATGACAAGTTGGGATGACAGTTATCTTGCATTGTATATTATTTACAAGTGATGTACAAATTTCTAAATTACAGTTTGTTTCCACAGTCAGAAAGCTTCTTCACTACCTCCTATTGTAGGATCCAGAAAGTCAAAAGGGAGTGTAAGTATCAGATACTTTCCTCATTAATGTTCTATATTTTTATCTGACACAGAGAGACTGTCCTTTGGGTTGCAATTAAGTTCAAAGACATAAAACTTAACCGCCTTGTGGTATATAAGCAATTATGGGAAATAGCACTAGAACTTTAATATTACAATTAAGGTCCTAAAAGAGAGCTGCCATTTTTAGAAAGTAGATTTCAAAATGTTTGTCCTTGTATGTACACCTGATATAATTTATATGTTTAAAATTTGAGCTGTAAAACTATAGTTTTGTGTATTATATAGTTCTTATAAGAACCACTGTATTCGGTCACATCAGTGGTCTGTCCAGTCTTGTTTTCAATCTCTGATGAAAACTAAAAGGGAAGTTTTGGTAAGAGAGTGGTAATCCTCAGTTATATTCCCCTAAAAGATGGAGAATCATTCCCAATATTTAGTTCCTCCTCAGAGTATTTTTCATCTATCATTAATTCATTATTTGCTAATTCAGTAAACATTTATTTATTTGTTTTTTTAAATAAGATTTACTGCTTTATTGTTCTTGATGGTAAATCAAAATGTTTTAGAAATAAAGTTAACAGTAAACATTTATTAAATACATATTTTGTGGGAACTGTGGCAAGGATGTACCAATAATAGGTAATTTCTTTTTCCTTTTTGGAGACAGAGGCTGACTCTGTTCCCTGACTAGGAAGGGCAGTGGGATCATCCATTGTAGCTCACTGCAACTTCAAACTCCTGGACTTAAGTGATTCTCCTGCTGTACCTTCCAAATGGCTGGGAGTATAGGTGTGTGCCACTGCACCCACCTTATTTTTCCATTCTTGGTAGAGACTGGTCTTTTTCTTGATCAGGCAGGTCTGCAACTCCTGGCCATCCTCCTTCTTCCACCTGTCGGAGTGCTAGGCTTACAGACATGAGCAACTGTGTCCCATCATGGTAGTTTCTTAGGTTATTTGTATAGTCAGTCAGTACTCCCTTATGGGGATGCATTTCTCAGCATGCTTGAGTATTGCTCAAGATTTGCCAGAGCAGATCTTTCTGACTGAGGCTTCTCTTTCTTTTTGTTCAATTGAATTGCCTGTCAAGTTGTGATCAGAACTGATTTTTCATCTCCTACCACATCCTGGGCTAACTAAATGACATTCCTTTTTTTGGTGTTTTGTAAAATAAGTGATTGCTGGGCAATGATACTGTTTCCTAATGATTTAGATCTCTCCCCGCCCACTTTTTTATGTCCTGTTATGTGACATTACTGGAAAAAAGTAAAGTAATTTTGTGTGAGTGAGTAGTAATGAATTCAGGACAATAAACAGACTTTATTAACCACTCATTTGCTGAGACTCTAGTACTTTTTTTTTTTTTTTGAGACAGAGTCTCACTTTGTGGCTCTTGGTAGATTGCTCTGGTGTTACAGCTCACAGCAACCTCCAACTCTTGGGCTCAAGTGATCCTCTTGCCTCAGCCTCCCCAGTAGCTGGGACTATAGGCAACCACCACAACACCCAGCTACTTTGTAGAGATGGAGTCTGCTCTTACTCAGGTTGGTCTTGAACTCCTGAACTCAAGCAATCCACCCACTTCAGCCTCCCAGAGTGCTAGGATTATAGGCCTGACTGAGCATCTGGGCTCTGGGCCCTCTAGTACTATTTTTGACAAAGCTGTTGCCCTCAGGCAACTTACAATCTAATTAAAATCAAGACGACAGTTTGAAAAGGTAACAAGCAAGCTAGACCTAAACATTAAATCTGTGGTAAGATTAGTAAATGTGTGAGAGAGAAGGAGTCAATGTACAGTGTCAGGAGTTCACAGAGGAAGGTGAATTTGAGCTATGCCTTTGAGGACTCTTTAAGATTCAAGTAAAAGTAGATAAATGGAAAGGGATTTCAGATCAAAGGGATGCGTGAGGAAGGGAGAAGACATGGGCATGTGGCAAAATCAGCACCCTGGCTGTAACTTAGTGAACATTCCAGGGCTCAGTACTGTGCCAAGCTCTTTACAGGGAAGATTTATTTAATCCTTTGCTTCAAGGCAAGTACCTTTGTGATCTGAATTTAAAAAGGAAATGAGGAACAGGAAGTACAAAGAGCGAAAGTAAGGTTTCATAGCCGTGGAGGGCCTGCAGGGAGCTTCATTGCATCCCTCAGGCTGCCCAGAACAGAAGGTCCATTAGTCCATTCTCGGGTGCCTGAAATGGTAGGTGGTGGCCGTTTTTATACGACCTTGAACCCTGGAATGAAAAGTCTCGTCTTTATCCTTGAGTAAAGAGCATCCCATGAGAGCGCTGAAGGTGAGAATGTTAATCCCAGTCCACTTTAGGAATGGCAGATCTTCTATGGAGAGAAAGACTTAATGTGGTGAAAGCCCTAGATGAGTTGTTGGTTATGAAGGAATTGCAACTGCCTTGGTATAAAGTGCTAAGAGTGTATACTAGGGAGGTGGCAGGAAGTGGTTATTGTTCATGAAGAAACAAATAACTTGCTTGGTGACTGGATACGTGGGATTAATGGAGAGATTGGGGCCAAAGATAACTGTAGGTTTTTGAGCTTGGATGCCTGAGAAAATGGTAATCCTATGGCCAAGAAGAGAGTAGTCAGAGGAAATAATGACCTACTTCATTCCAAATATGTTAATTTGGAGGTGTATGTAGGAAATCTAGTTGAAACAGTGTATCACGCAGTTGTAAATGGAAGCATGGAGGCCTGACAAGGACATTAGGACTGAAGTTGGAGATTTGACTATTCACATAAATGGGGTTAGTTAAGGAGGAGAGACAGCATCACCCCCAGCACTGGGTACAGCCTGCCGGAGCAGACCTCACTGGTGCTGTTGAGTGAGAGGGTATGTGAGAGGGAGCCTAGGGGGAGATGGTGCCTAGGTGAGAATCACGGATGGTGAGAATCACGAAGGGCCCAGGCTTGAGGCAACAGGTGTGTAGAGGGAGAGCAGTGAGCAGAATTTCACTAAATAAAACTCATAATTTTAGGGTTTGGAAATTGTATTTTGTTTTCTTGTTTTCTTTAGGACTTTGTGGCAGAAACCCTTCCTTGTACTGTGCAAATATTAGCTTGTTAATTCTCACACTACAGCTGGAGGATGATGGTTAAACAGAGACCCAGTATAATTGAGTAACTGACCTCAGGTCACGGGGAAGGTCAGTGTCAGAACCAAGATCATGACTCAACTCTTTGCATTCACACTTACTGAACTTTGGAATTATGTGTTTACTACTATGTTCTAAAATTCGAAAATCTACATTTTTCATTAAAAATGTGTACTGTGCTTCCTGCTTTAAAATAAATGCATGTGTTGGTACACACATATCATTTTCTTTCTTGCCCACTTGTTTGGAAGATTTTTCGAATCTGTACTGTGAATACTGATTCCTCTAGATCAGTGATTCTCAACCTTCCAAATGCCGCAGCCCTTTAATACAGTTCCCGTGGGTTGCAACCCACAGGTTGAGCACTGCTGCTCTAGATGATTGGACTTGCCTTGTGTCTGGCATGGTGTTAAGCCCCTGGGAGACAGTGATGAGCAGAACGACATGGCACTTTATCTGATGCTCATGAGGTTTACTTGAGGAAGCAAAGGTTAAACAGACGATTCCACAAATCAATATATAATTCATTGCAAAGTATGATAAAAGTTAAGGGAACGTACAGAGTAGTATGAAAGACCATAAAAGGAGAACATATTTAGATAGGTGTGTCAGGAGAGGCTTCATTGAAAAGTCACCTTTTAAGAAAAAGCTCAACGTGTACTTCCATTCATGGAAAGCAAAGACTCAAAATTATCAAATGTATTTCCATGCCATGACTTTTTAAAACTAAAACGATAGCAGTTTGTTCCTCTTTCCACAGTGTTCCCACAGCACTCTGCATTCACCCACTCAGGCAGTCATCCCTTCAGTGTGTGTGTAGTGAGCCCTTACTGGGAGGCAGGAGCTGCTCTGGGGACCAAGCCAGTGTACAGAGGTGAATAGACAGACCAGGACTCGGAGCTCGTGAAGCTTCATTCTCGTTCATGTGTGCGTGTGGGGAGGTGGTGGGGGAAACAATGGGAATAGACAGACAATCAAAATGTAAATAAGTACACTGGTGATTTCAGATGATGGTAAGCATGGTGAGGAAAATAAAATGTAACAGGGCACAGATTTCTCTGAATTTTGTGAATTCTCTGAATCTGAGACCTTGGTGCTAGATATGAGCCAGTCATTCAGGAATAAAGCAGAGTGGGTGGGGAGAGCACCCAAAGCAGAGGAAACAGAATTACACATGCCCTTGGTAAAGAGCCTGGCATGCTAGGAGGGCAGAAGGAAGGCAGGGCAGTTGGAACTGAAATAGGAGAGGCGGGGAGGGCCCAATCACACAGGGCGTGCAGGGAGCGTGGATTTTATTTCACAATGGGGCACACCACAGGAGGGCGGTAAGGGGTAGATGATGTCATTTGATTTACACATTTAAAGCCTCATTCTGGCCCTGGTAGTTATAGAGAAGTGGGTTAGGGCCAGAATAGCAGTAGGAGGCAGTGGGATGGCTGGAGTCCAGGCATGTGATGCAGGGACTTGCAGAGGTGGCCGCGGGGGGATAGATGTCTGTTAGGATCCTCTGCGAGTTACTGTCATTGATTGATTTGTCCACCTGGCACCTATTCATCAAGTGCGGGTTGTGTCCTGCATAATGTTCTGGTGCTTCCAGGTCCGGGTTCCCAAACACTCAGTGTGTAGAAGTTGCATTCTAGAGCAGTGATTTTCAGTGCGTATGCTGCGGAACACTGGTGTGCAGAGAGAGGGTCTTAGGTGTGCCATGGAAATTTAAAAAATCATTTCTTAAATTATTTTCAAAAGAACTTCAAAGCTCAGTAAGTATATTCTTTTGTTTTTACTCTTTCTTTTTTTTTTTTATTGGATCAACATAATCTAAGTGTGCCAGAAGTTTAATCATAGGTTCAAGAGGGCTGTGAGATAAAGAAAGGTTGAAAAACACTGTTTTAGAGGGACACAAATACACATTTGATAGCCATGAGGGATAAGCTTGATGAAAAATGTATCAAGATATGGGAAGAGAGAGTGAGAAAGGGTGCTGTCTCAGCTGGGCAGGTGGGAAGGCCTCTTTTAGGAGGTTCCTTTTATGCAGAGGAGAATAAGCCCTGCACAGTGGCTGGTGTCTGGTAGGTGCTCAACACGCCTGGTAGGTGCTCGCTGCACCCAGTAGATGCTCTCTGCTCACTGTGCCTGGTAGGTGTTCACTGCGCCTCGTCGTGCTCACTGTGCCTGGTAGGTGTTCACTGCGCCTTGTAGTGTTCACTGAGCCTGGTAGGTGTTCACTGTGCCTTGTAGTGCTCACTGTCCCTGGTAGGTGTTCACTGTGCCTCGTTGTGCTCACTGAGCCTGGTAGATGTTCACTGAGCCTTGTAGTGCTCACTGTCCCTGGTAGGTGTTCACTTGCCTCGTAGTGCTCACTGTGCCTGGTAGGAGCTCAACACACCTGCCGAGGGCATATATGTATGCCTGGCAGTAAGCCGCTCAGAGAGAACATTGTATGCTGGTAAATCCAAAGTCACAAGTTTGATTTTTAACAGGATGATTAATTTACTCCTTTCCTTTAATTAATTGGTTCTCTGGAGAATGCACAGATTTTATAGATCATTAGCCACCAGGCAGAGAGAAGAGGGGCTGTGAGTGAAGGGGGGCTGTGTAGGGAGGGCTTGGTTTCCAACCTCAGAAACTACTGCCAGATCAACTGGAAAAGTGTCCTGAAATCATGACGCAAATCTAAAGGGACACAGAACTAGAGTTTTAGAATTTTATTTTCCACACACAGCTTTCTAGGAATTGTTCTATTGTATAAAGAAGGGCGTGTGTGTGGGGGGGCCTGATAGAACTTACAAAAACAAAAACGAAACAAACAGCCGAGTCAAAGTTGCATAGTCTGCACTGGGGCACCTGCTGGAGCACACGAGAGTCGGCAGTACCCAGTCTAGTGGGAAGGAGGGTGGGTAGCAAGTGTCTCTGGAGGATAAGCACACCCTTTCAGAACGGCCAGGGGACAGACCTGTGCCTAGAGGGACAAGATCAGAAGGCACTCTTTAGTGGGAAGAATCACAGACATTAGGAAGGTGAAAACATTAGCCTTGAAAACAAAAGGAAGATATAAGTGAATAATCTTAAATTAAATTCTACCAAGCTCAAAAAATAAACCGATCAGTGGATGGTTGTATTCTAGCTTCAACAAGACACCACATAGAATCAAAGCGCCCTCTAGTGGAAAAGATGTAACATTAGAGAACTATGTGAAAGTTAAAGGCTAAATAATCTTTTTGTTGTCCTTATAACCATTTGGCCAATGCATCTTATGATTAGTAGTTTGCAGGAGCAAATATTTTGATTTCTAAGGATTTGATAAAAAGACGTGTGTTGTTATCCAATTATTACAAAGTCACTGTGAAGCAAATTGGTAACATATAAAGATAAATTCCACGTACTTCCCAAACCCCTTTTTACTGTGGAGAAAACTGAGTCCTGTGTGGGTAACAAGGGCTTCTCCCTCTTACCATTGCCAAGTATGCAAATTAGAGGAATGCCAGCTGGAGTCAGGATCTGGTCCCCTGCTTATAATGTTTTCCGGGTGCACAGCTGAAATATACACGTTGCGCCAGCTGTTCAGTTAGGCAAGTCTCTCACAAAATTATTTTAAAGTTGATTTTTTTTTTTTGAGATAGAGTCTCACTTTGTTGTGCTGGGTAGAGTGCTGTGGCATCATAGCTCACAGGAACCTCAAATTCTTGGCCTCCTAAGTATCTGGGACTAGAGGCACCTGGCCACATGCCTGGCTATTTTTTACAGCTGGGGTCTCGCTCTTGCTCAGGCTGGCCTCAAACTCCTGAGCTCAGGGGATCACCTGCCTCAGCCTCCCAAAGTGCTGGGATTACAGGCCTGAGCCACTGTGCTCAGCCTTAAAATTTGATATTTTTGTGGTATATATGTTTTCGGCATGTTTTGGGGGCTGGAAATGGGCTTATTGTGGTAATGAAAGAAACCTGAGTTGATGAGATCTTGTTGGAAAGAACCTAGGGAACTGTTAAAAAAAATCCTAATCTTGGTAGAGTTAGGGGCAATTAAAGGGCTGTGTTTGTTTTTTTATTTGTTTGTTTGAGCCAGGGGCTGAAATGCACGTGAGGCAAAAGGTAGGATGTAGCTGGAATTTCTTTCTGTTGGGTCTTTGATCTCTGCTTGTGAAGAATGAAACCGTGGACTATGTGAATAAGTGAAAGGACAGAGTTTGTTGAAAGAAAGATTGCTAAAACAGATAGATAAGTGAAAGAGAGGGAACAGACTCTCTGTCAGCAAAGGAGGGAACATCCCACGTGGGAAGCCCATGTGGGCTTTCTGTCTATGGCAGTGGTTCTCAACCTTCCTAATGCCACGACCATTTCATACAGTTCCTCATGTTGTGGTGACCCCCAACCATAAAAGTATTTTCGTTGCTACTTCATAACTGTAATTTTGCTACTGTTCTGAATCGTAATGTAAATATCTGATATGCAGGATGCATTTAGGCGACTCCTATGAAAGGGTCGTTTGACCCCCCCCAAGGGGTCGCGACCCACAGGTTGAGAACCGTTGGTCTAGGGGTTATATACTGCTTTTCCTATCCTGTGGCCAGGAGGGTTTGGGGAATGTATGTCTGGAGCATGTCATAATTGGACAGGAATCTGCAGGCAGAAAATAATCCTAAAATTAGCAAAGGAATGGGGGCCTTGCAGTCCTTGCTCCAGTGGAGGCAGTAGAGTGTGTGCTTCCTACTCCAGGAGGAACCACGCGGACGAGATACTATCAGGCTGCTTTTTTGTGACCCTGCTTGAGCTCAGCAGGGTCAGGCAGCCTGGAAAGGGCCTGTTCATGCCTAGAGAAGGGGTTCTGTGATGAGGCTGATTTCTGAGCTCACTCAGGCCTAGAAAATGGGGCCATGTTTAATAACCAGAATATACAGAGAACTCAAGCGTATTGGCAACAAAAGGGCAAGTGATCCCATCTCAGGGTGGGAAAAGGACTTGAAGAGAAACTTCTCTAAAGAAGACAGGCGCACGCCCTACAGACACATGAAAAAATGCTCACCATCCTTAATGATCAGAGAAATGCAAATCAAAACTACTTTGAGATATCATCTAACTCCAGTAAGATTAGCCCACATAACAAAATCCCAAAACCAGAGATGTTGGCGTGGATGTGTAGAAAGGGGAACATTTCTACACTGTTGGTGGGAATGCAAACTAATACATTCCATTTGGAAAGATATTTGGAGAATACTTAGAGATCTAAAAATAGATCTGCCATTCAATCCTTTAATTCCTTTATTGGGTATATATCCTGAAGACCAAAAATCACATCATAATAAAGATATTTTGTACCAGAATGTTTATTGCAACCCAATTCATAATTGCTAAGACGTGGAAGAAGCCCAAATGCCCATCGACCCACGAATGGATTAATAAATTGTGGTACATGTATACCGTGTGTATACATTTCTATCTACATCACTTTTTATGGGTTTCTACTTACCTAGGTCTGAGTCTAGATGTTTCCTTAGCAAGCTCAGTGGATTCAATCCCATAGTGTCGATTACAGTGGAAGACTAAATGAACTCCATCTTCCTGATGTTCTAACCTGGAGAGCCTTAACATAAAACTCATCTCTTTTGGCTGTAAAGATGACATGCACACAAGAGGTGTGCTATTCAAAATTCTTCTCGAGTCTCCATTGTGTGAAAGAATAAAGCATCACAGGTGATTTTTGTCTTCGCTTTCTCTGTTTTTTTTTTTCTTTTCACTTATACAATAAATGAGAGATGATCAAAGGTGTCTAAGATACCTTTGCTTTGTTTTCAACAGGCAGTGCAATTTCTGAGTCTATTAGTGGGATAAGCTCCATTATTGTCAAAAACGGAGCTATACAAAGATTTGCAATGGGAATCTGTGCTAATTTCTTCTATATTGAACTTCTCTGCCTCCATTGGATAAGGTCTATTTAATTATTTGGGCTTGTACATGCTTGATTCTCCATTATTTCAAAGATACTTTAAGAACACCCATCTCTATTTCTTTTAGATAATTACTAGTAGTAATTTCTTCTAGTAGTAATTTCTTGCCAATTAGACTTTTGTTTTTGTTTTTATTTTTGAGACAGAGTCTCACTATGTCATCTCGGTAGTGTGCTTGCATCACAGCTCACAGCAACCTCAAACTCTTGGGCTTAAGCAATTCTCTTGCCTCAGGCTCCCAAATAGCTGTGACTACAGGTGTTCACCACAACGCTCGGCTATTTTTTGGTTGTAGTTGTCAGTGTCATTTTTTGTAGTTGTCATTGTTGTTTGGCATATCCAGGCTGGGTTCGAACCTGCCAGCCTGGTGTATGTGGCCGTCACACTAGCCGCTGAGCTACAGGTGCAGAGCCACCAATTAGATGGCCACAACAGAGTGACTATAGTCAAAAATAAATTATTGAATACTTTAAAATAACTAAAAGAGTGGAACTGGCATGTTCATAACACAAAGAAATGATAAATTATTGTATATATATCTGTTATGTAACCTAATAATTAAAAAGTTATAAACAAGTCAATCAGAAAAAAAAAAAAAAACAATCAGAAAGGCGAAGTGACCCAGTACATTCTGTTGCAGTACTTATGGTAGCAAGCATTCTCAGAACACAAGAAGCTTTCAAAGTGCTCCATAAAATACCGCTGAAGTACTCCAAAGTGAACACCTTGAAATAGGATGGTTGTGGGAAAATATTTTCATAGCAAAAATCTCTAGTGGGATTATTACTATTTTATTCTGAGCTGTTTCATGTTTAGAGATATAAGACCAAGCTGGTGTTTGCCCCTGGGCAGACATCCCGAATGGCAGGGCTTTTGTTTGTGATATCTGTAGCTCTCATATTCTAGTTATGTGTTTTTGACAGAGTATTAGGTTTAATCTTGCTTTTCCTCTATACCAATAAATGATCATTGAATCACTATATTATTATTTTCAATTTCTAACTATGGAATTATCTTGTACCTGTGTGCTTGTGACTTTACTTTCTCATCTGACTTATTTTAGAATAAGTCTGCATTTCCTGTCTGTGCATATCTTTCATTTTTCTTGTGTCCCCTGTCAATCAAGGGATTCACAAAAGACACAGAGTATATTAAATTATTCTATTATTAATATCAAGTTCTATGTTTTGAAATTTTGTAACATTGACATAATACAAATTAGGATTACATTTGCATAAGGATTAGATTCTTTGAGGCTGAAAAATTCAGATGACGAGGATGCAATTTAAACTACGTTAGCAGGACTATACAAATAGCAGAGTTATTCAGTTAATGTTCACTGAATGAAACAGTACCCTAATTATTGTTATTCCAAACTCTTATTTAATGTTCTTTCTCTCTTTCCCACCTTTTCTTATAGGTGTAGCAACTACAGCTAAATTGTCATTTGGAAAGATGTTTTATTATAATAGGAGCATTTTTCACCCAGCCACATTTTTCCTCATTGGAATCCCAGGTTTGGAAGATGTCCACGTCTGGATCTCCCTACCTTTCTGTTTTGTTTACCTTGTGTCTTTACTGGGCAACACCACCATTCTGCTAGTCATCAAGGCAGAGCAGACTCTCCGGGAGCCCATGTTCTACTTTCTGGCCATTCTGTCAACAATCGATTTGGCCCTTTCTACAACCTCTGTGCCCCACATGCTGGGGATCT
>CAUYRH010071416.1:0-38405 GCA_963574655.1 Perodicticus potto
AGAGGGTAACCAGAATTGGCTCCAATCAAACAAATTCTGTTTCATGGGTTAGGGCCACATAGTTGGACCAGAAAAAAAATCTACATAATGGCTGCATAATATTCCATGGTGTACATTATGCAGCCTTAAAGAAAGATGGAGACTTTACCTCTTTCATGTTTACATGGATGGAGCTGGAACATAGTCTTCTTAGCAAAGTATCTCAAGAATGGAAGAAAAAGTATCCAATGTACTCAGCCCTACTATGAAACTAATTTATAGCTTTTATATGAAAGCTAGAACCCAATGATAGCACAAGAATATGGATAAAGGGGAAATGGAGGGGAGGAGAAGGGGGAAGATGGGTGGAGGGAGGGTAATTGGTGGGACCACACCTATGGTGCATCTTAGAAGGGTACAGGTGAAACTTACTAAATGTAGAAAATAAAGGTCTTAACACAATAACTAAGAAAATGCCATGAAGGGTATGTTAACCAGTTTGATGAAAATATTTCAAATTGTATATAAAACCAGCACATGGTACCCTATGACTGCATTAATGTACACAGCTATGATTTAATATAAAAGAATAAAAAGTTAAAAAATTTTTAAAAATATACATAAAAAGTCTATAAGGATGAAGGAGAACATCGCAGTTGGGAGGAATGTGGCAGCCACTATTTTCTCAGTATCAAATCTTTTCCCACGTTAGGTCCCTGGTTGAGAGCTGGAGAGAATATATTAAATAGAAAAACACTCCTTTTTTTCCCTAGGAGTTAACAATATAATCTGAATCCAAAAGGCATTGCAGAGATCAAACATCACAATTAAGTGCAAGTTAAAAAGAAACAAACAAACAAAAAAGAATTCCCTATATTTTAGAGAGAAAAATTCACATTCCATTTTCCCAGACTTCAGATTTCATCATGCAGTAAACACTAATTCCCAAGAAGGCTTTGATTTGTCAGATGATAGCGGGATCAGAATGTGTGTGGGCAAGCCATGCATTTGCATCTGTTTTAATTTTTGAGAGTTGCTCTACTAAATGAGAAAAAGAACTTAATTTTATTCTGGCTCTGAAAATTATCATGAGTGACTCACAGTGAATGTTGCACCATCGGATATTAATAATAATTTTTTAAGTAGGCCTGCAGGCTGGGTCTTTATTGGATTCTCTTTCAGTGCTATTCAGAGTTATTCAGAATGTCAGCTTAAAATAAAAGGACGTTCATGAGCAATTGCTTCTGCGCCACACAGATCATCAGTGATTTAGAGCACTTGGGTTTAATTCAAAAACCTACATTGCTATTTCTGTTATGCTCCTGCCTGCTTCTGTGCTTACAGGGTTTGTGATGACCTTCTTAGGCACTCCTATTCTGCAGCATTTTAAATAGGTTCCAAAATTCATGACTAAGGAAAAGTAATTTTTCGAGTCTCTTGCTCCTAAAAAAGTCCATTTCAGGCCACTGGGCTCATTTATACTTTTCTCCAGACATTCAACCTACACGGCCTATGAAGATGATTCATAGGCTCTTAGTCTGGTGCTAAGTGCAGAGTCTGAGTTAAGTGCTAAATAAATGCTAGTTACCAGTTGTAGTGATTTTAAGATTTCTACTACCTTCAAATCTTTCCCCAGGTACTCTAGCAGTTAAGTATACAGACCCTGAAGTCAGAAAATTCGAGGAGCCTTGTCCTGTCTCTCTGCCACTTACAGCAAACTTGGACAAGTTATTTCTCTTTTTGCCCTTGAGGATTCTCCTCTGTAAAACGGGGATCACTAAAGCAACATCGTCATTTTTGTTTTGTAAATACTAGGTAAAGGACTATATAGATGACACTTCCATTAGTTGTGTTAACTACTGACACTAACTCTGCTACTTCTGCCTCTTTTACTATCACCGCTACCTTTACTGAAACCACTACTAATATTATACTAGTACTTCTTTTACTAATTCTAGTCTACATCATTGCTACTTTTGTTGGGCATATGTTTCCAGCTTCTCCACCAAACTATATTCTCCCTTGTATCCACAAATTCCTTCAAGGTCATATAGCAAATTATCTCTAAAACTTCAAGGTCGTATAAAACAAAATTTCAATCTTTGCATGGATTCTGCAGGTCAAGAATTCAAAGAGCAGTCTGAGGGCAGCTCACCTCTGTTCAGCAAGGTCTGGGTCTTGAGCCAGTCTTTGAGACTCAAAGATTGGCTCCAACCAGGATCAGCTGGAACAGCCCAAGGCATGGTGCTGGGATTGTTCAGATTAACTCACATGTCTGACACCTGGACTGGGAAGGCTCTAGCAAGTGAGAGCTGGAATGTTTGAAGCTCTCTGGGCATTTCTTTCCAAATATATGATCTCTCCACATGGTCCCTTCACCATGGCAGCTTTGAGCAGTTGGACTGTTCAACTGACAACTAAGGGGCTCTAAGGCATGTGTCCTCAGACAGAGAAAGAACAAGGCAGAAATATTACATTCCCTTTTCCT
The DNA here is from genome assembly GCA_963574655.1 of Perodicticus potto. Taxonomy (NCBI): domain Eukaryota; kingdom Metazoa; phylum Chordata; class Mammalia; order Primates; family Lorisidae; genus Perodicticus; species Perodicticus potto. The sequence goes on from CAUYRH010071416.1 coordinate 2,468, forward strand.
GTCTTTGCTTTAGAAGTCATCTGGCATCAGTTCTGTCACAGGCACAGGCCCACCTCACAGAAGGAGAGTGTCAATGTCTTATTGTAAAGAGAGCAGGTGAGGTGGGAGTAGTAAGTGTTGACTTAGGTGTGGACATCTCAGGAAAATCTTATCTGTCATGCCTGATTACATCTTATATTTAATATGAAGAATATCTCTACTATGAAGAACAGATCTGTCCCTTTGCAGATCTTGTTTCTCTCATATGGTACTTGACTTTGGGAAAACGAGGACCCCTTCCATAATTGTGTGTCTCTCAGCCTGCATTTCCTGGAGTGTGTCCACAGAGCCCGGGACCTGAGCTGAGTGCACTGAAGAGCTCGGCATTACTTGTTGGGTGGTTGATGGTCAGTTTTTTCTGATTATTGACTTTGGATGCTGATTTTCCTGTTTCAAAGGCACATCCTTAAATAGAGTCCTTATTTTCCTCATAGAATAGATTATTAACACTGGCTCTTAGGCTTCCAGCCTCTGGAGCTGCTTTTCTGTCCACTACTGATATATTCATCTAACACTTTATACAAATTGTTCCTGACCCCATAAACAACTTCTTAACTCAGACTTTGCAGCCTCTTAGTAAGAAGAGCCGTTTGCTTACTAATGTCTCCTAATCAGCCTGTCTTCTGGTTACTTTCCTTATTAAGATTCCCCACAATGACTTCCCTTTACTCTCAGTGTAATGACACACCTGACTCCTTCTTTTGCATTTTGAAGTTCCTTGTCACTTTCAAAGCAGGTTCAAGGCTGTCAGCTTCCCTGGGAAATTATTTTGTTCATTCTCACTGTCATTGACACAAACAACACATGCTCACGCAAAAACACACACACAACCCCATAGGTAGTACTGTTGTAGCCATTTTATAAGATATTTTTAAATGACTGAAGTGCTTCCTTTTAAGGAAGCTTTTATTGTCTGCATGTACTTTTTTTCTTCAACATGACCTTCGAACCCTTGATTTCTAATGTGGCTTTACTGTTTTCATGCTGTGAGCTCCCACGTTGCTGAATTCTATGTCACAAATCAAATTAATCTACTGCCCAGTGAATTCTATTGCCTGACAAGAAGACTAGCTTATGAAAGAGCAGTGTTAATAAAAAGCATTAAATTCCACTGATATTGATATTTTACAAGAAGAAGAAACCAGAAGTTGGTCTGAACATAATCATCTCAAAGAAAAATATATAATGTTTGGAAATATTCCTAAAAAAGAAAAAGAAGAACTGTGATCGTGTCTAACAGAACTTGAATGTGTTGGTCTCCCTCTCTGATCTTCTTATTGGCCTCCTCTGTGTGTATTGGACCATGGCAATGAGTGTGCACTCTATCCCTGGGTTTTTAAGAGAAAACAGAGGAAACAGTCATGAGGAAGAAGGTATGTTGGATCTTTATTAATAGGTGTATAGGTGTATATAGTTGGTTGCTTTGTGAAACTGAGGGTTCGCCCTTGGATTTAGCCATGCCACTTGGCTTGGCCACCAGAATTGCTCCGTCTCAGACCCTGCATCATTTAGGGTTCCTTATCATTATTATTTGTTTTGGGATTTATTGAGGGTACAAAGAACTAAGTTACACTGATTGTGTTTGTTAAATAAAGTCTCTCTTATAATTGTGTCCTGCCCCCAAGGAGGTGTGCCATATACCATGATCCATTCTTTCTTTCTTTTTTTTTTTTTTTTGAGACAGAACCTCAAGCTGTCACCCTGGATAGAGTGTTATGGCATCACAGCTCACAGCAACCTCCAATTCCTGGGCTCAAGCGAGTCTCCTGCCTCCGCCTCCCAAGTAGCTGGGACTACAGGCGCCCGCCACAATGCCCGGCCATTTTTTGGTTGCAACCATCATTGTTGTTTGGCAGGCCCAGGCTGGATTCGAACCCGCCAGCTCAGGTGTACGTGGCTGGCGCCTTAGCCCGTCGAGCCACAGGCACCGAGCCGGTATTTATACTTTAGATTGTGACCTAATGCTGCATTATTTTATTTTTCAAATGGTTCCTCCTTTGTCACCAGGAGTTCTTTCAGTTGTCCCCTGCGTCCCTGAGAGTGTGTATGTGACTCTGTGCCTGTGCTTTAGCACCTTGGTCCTTTCTGTCACACAGGATGCGCTGGGTTCATTCACCTGGTATATTTCCCGTTTCTGTCCCAAGATCAGCCATTTTTCCAAGGGGCCCCGATTCCTTAGAGAATATTAGAGACCTAAATCTAGGTGCTCGATACACTCACTGTTGCTGGAGGTTGGGGGTAATTGCTCCTGGGTCTTCTCAGGCGACAGAGGAAATAGATGTGTGTGTGCGCTCTGGATAGATTTTAAAGAAACAAATCTCAAATGTGGTTATGGCTGAGGTACACTGTATCTTCTCAAACCATTATACAAATAGATGTAAGTGAAATATACCAAGAATTTGGCTTTCTATACAGATAAAAAAACACAGTGTCTATGTCCAGTAAATTAATAAGCTCTTGAGAATCAAGCCTAATCATTAAGCTCCTTTCCGGAAAAAAATATTATTATTAAAAATTAATTCCTATCTCTTCAGCATTTGACCTGTCTCTGGCCCTTCTCATCCCCTGAGCTGATCCATGCCTTGAAGATGCCTTTCTGCTAATTACTTGGAATTACATCTGACCTTTTCCTAAAAATGCACATAGATTTTATTCAGCCGGCATAACCATTGTCATATGCAATTTTTACTCAGCCAAGTTACTTTTTTTCCCTTGACTCGACTAAGGTTCCAAGCGTATAATTTAAAGATTTGGTCACCAAAACAGAGCTAATGAGACCAGGGTTGTGGATGTGTCTCTGCTGGGATTCTCTGTTTACCTGTGAGCCAGTCGCTGGGCTTGGTTCTTTGGCCTCACCTGACTCATCCCATCCCAGCTGGCATCTCACGAGGGTCACCTCAATGGCATGTGCATGGATGGGCCCAAATTCAGAGCCACCATGTGTACAGTATATCCCATCAATGATGAAATAGCAGTGGGGAGGTGCTGCACCTGTATATGAAGTTACATAGTTGACATCTGTGATTCTCAGACTTCAGTCACCTGTAACCCACCAGCATGAATTTATTTGATAACTTTCTTATGACAGCGGCCCCACTTAAGTTCATACTTGCTTGACGTACTTACTGATTTTTTTCTAAAACACATAAAATGGATATAAATGATTAAAACGAAGGGTGCTATATACCTCTTAAACTGCATTTGTCATTGGGGGAACACATTGCAGACACTTGGAAAAAGCTCTTCTAGAACTTTAACAATTTCTCTCTTTTTTCATCTAGTACGTGTTCCTTGAATACCCTACCAGGGGTAGCCATGTACAGCCATGCCAATTGAGCCCTAAGCAACTTGAGTAAGGGGGTCAGTATGCTCTCTAGAGTTGAGTGGTGCTGAGGGCAGTGCCCCTGCCAAGGGACAAGGTGCCGTTCAAGAGTTCGGGCATTCTAAGGGTTTTGATATACAACTTTTGAGGGGGAAAAATCACTGACTGGAGACTAACCTACTTTTCTACTGAGTTCTAGCTGCATATTCATTAAATCAACAAGTATTTATCAAGAATCTGTTAGGTGCCAGGCAGCTCCTGTTCTAGGTACTAGAGATATTTTACCCCCTTTTAAAAAAATGCATAAGAACTGTCGATCTTATTGCCGAGCTCCTTTGCAGCTTGCTCAGACGGAACTGGAAACGTCAACTCCTCCTGCAGCACAAACATAAGGAAGAGTTAAGAGCCCACCAGGGGTAGAGCCTTGTATCCGATCTCCTTTGAACTCCAGCTCCTTCTTTCCTAGTTCAAAACAAGACATATAATCTTCAGCTGTGCCTGTTCAGCTCATAGGAATGTGTTGGCATGGCCAGGGGTTACTGCTGGTCTTACCGTTCTTTGACAGAGACTCCGTGGGAATGCGTGGGATCCCTGAGAGCTCTCCGTCAGCCGGACACAGGCCGCCTGTGTCTGTGCGTTTTGGAAACGTGAAGAATTACAGCTCTGGAGACCCCCTTTGCCTTCTGCAGTAAGTAGAGAGAGAAGGGAGCTCTGGAAGGCCCGTCTCCACAGCGCTCTCGGTGAGGTTCCAGGGCCTGAGTTTTCCAGCCTGCTGTTTCACTGGCAGGTACCGAGCCCCGTCTGGTTCAGTCTGGAAGCCTCCCTGGGGCTGCAGCTGCCCCGGGAAACGTCTGTAATGGGCACAACACAAACTGGCCATCCTCCGAGTTCCAGGGCTTAAACTAATACTGGGATTTTCGTACCACATACGTCAGTTGCCCAGACAGGGTTAGAAGGAGCCATCCCTCGGGAGGACAGAAAGGTGTTCTCAAGTCACCTCTGAAAGGGTGGGGGCATTTTTCTTGGTTCTAGCAGACGGGAACACAGAGACGTTCTTTGGCACCGGCAGGCACGGAGGGAGCTGGCCAGCTGAGTTGGCAGGTGGGAGACTGAGTTGGAGCCGCTTTAAAGACCTTTCCCTATAAAATAAACGTCCAGAAGCTGTGGAAACGTACGTCTTTAGTTAAGTAAATACCCTCAAAGACAACACATGTACATTTCTCAGTGAGAGCTGACCAGATACTCTGCCATATTTTCAGATTCCAAGAATTTCAGCACACACAGAATTGGCCTATTCTGCTCATTAACCTCAGAGGCGGCTCCCTTCTTGCAATGGCTACGGCCACGGCAGGAATTAGTTTAGCTGTTCTATTGGAAGCAGCAGAGACTGAAGTACAATCCTTAGTCTTTTCCCTGCTGTCTATCTCTGGTTCAAATAGGAAGGAACGTTTATTAAGTTACTGGCTTCCCTGCGGGCTGGGGCGGCCTGCGGAAACCCCCCCTTTCTCCCTGCCCTCCCCTGTCCTTGTGCAGGAAAACATCACAGCAGGGGTTCTCAAGCAGTCTCTGGAGTTCTCAGTTAATTCTTACAGATGACTGTTAAGTATCTACTGCCAATAAGGTGCTGTCAGGATTTGGGTGGGGGATAAGGAGCGTTCAGAATAAGCAGGGCCCTAAATGTCAGCCTTCTATTCCAAGGGCGTTGGGGACCCAGGGAAGCTTTCTGAGTAGTCAGGTCACATTTGGGGGGCTACTATTGAAAATATTACCATAAACAATGGACTCTTGGGCAAGTCCTTTTTGCTGAAGATGTCTGTGTTGTATCTGTTGAGTCAGGTGTGTCCCGATTTATGATGGATGGTGCCCCCAAAATTCGTCCCAGGTGAGAAACAGGGCTGGGTGAAGAGTGGCCTCACTCAGGTGAAGTTCTGAAGAGCAGTCAGACCCAGCCGCAGCCCTGAAGCTCCCTGGCCGGCTCTCTCAGTGCTGACGCTCCCTTCAGAGCCCCTGCCGCTGCCACAGCCCTCCCCGTGCCGTCCCCCGGACAGTTTCCCCTTGGCCTCACCTGGGACATTGGGTCTCCTCCCTAGTTGTCAAACTGACTACTTCCCCACCGTCCTGGGACTTGTGCTTACACCCCTCCCTTGCTCAGGCTCATTTTCTGCTCCTCCAGCAACCCCAAAGCTGTGCCACACCTACCAGCCCCATCAGCCCCTTGTCGCTTCCTTCTCAGCTTGCCGCCTCCTGCAGCTTTGGTCCAGAAGAACCCTGGGAGCCCTCCTGTGAACACCTGTTCCTGACCTGATCAGTGAGCGCCCCCACCCCCATCCCGTCAGGTGGGGCTGAGCCTTTCTCCTCCCTGGGGCTTCCTTCCCTCCCCATCTCATTTAAGCAGGTGCCCGCTCAGTTGTTTGCTGTAATTGTTCTTTGTTTCCTTCGCTCTCTGCTCACCATTTTCTCAATCTGCTTATATCCTGGTTTCATGTCTGACTCCCCGCTGAACTGGCCATTCCAGGAGACACGTCTCCCTTGCTCACCACCCATCCCCAAAGTCCATCAGAGGCTTGTGTGACAGATGATATATCATGGGTGGCCGGGTAGGGCCAACACCTTGAGGCAGGTGTTGGTGAGGAGGCGTCTGTGGACTCTGCCTCCCTTTCATGGGGTCTTCTCGGATCTCTGGCTATTCCTTGTAAGGTCCCAAAATGTCCTTCTGTTTTCCCAGGTGGGAGGGCTTTGGGACAGCCAGCTTCCAAGATGACCCTTGCCTTTCTGAAACCCCCTCTTTCATTGAGTCAGAGCTGCTCCATGGCACCAGTGGGATAAAGCAGAAGTAGATGACCGTCAGGTCAGCTCCTCAGAGACATGATGGTTTCCCTTGCTGTCTTGGTTCTCTCACAGTGAGGGAAGGCAGCTGCCAGGCCAGAGAGCTTCTACACGGTCCTGCAGCAGGGCCCACGTGGAGAGCCGAGGCCAAAGCTGCGAGATGACACACTCACCTGGGCGCATGAGTGTGTCATCTCGCAGCAGGTCCCCAGTCTTACTCAAGGCCCCAGGGACTACAGCCTTGGGAGAGCCCCTCAGCCAGGACCCCTCAGCGAGACTACTCTGGATTCTGCTCCACCAGAACGCCACGCAAAGTAGGAAGCTAAAGTGTTGTCTTCATTTGAGCCAAAGTGGCTACTTTATGCGACTAATGAAGTGTTCCCTGAAAATTAAAGAAGAAAATGCAAAGCCTGCAGGCCTGACCGTGACCGCCTATGAGCTCTGGCGGCCCCTCCCTATGTGCGTGGGTGTGCGCACACAGCTTACCAGGAGAGAGTGTGGTGCCTGGCTAGTCAACACCTGAGATGGGGTGGTGGTACCCACAGATTGATGGGACTGTCATCTGGCCGGAGCAGACTGTCACTTGTTCCTAAAGCACAGAAACAATCAGACTCAGACAATCAACAGACTCAGTGTTTAGCAGAGCTGCCCACAGCCTTGGTTTCGTGTCTGGGTAGGGTTTTATGTTGAATGACGTTTAGAGGAAGAACCTGAGAAGAGGTTTCTGCCTGCTTGTGTTTCCTCCTCTCTGAAGGCTCGCCACAGACCTGCCTCCTCCCAGATGCCCTCCCTGACCACCGAGGCCCACTGACCGCACAATGTCCACGTCCCATCAACCACGTGGTCAGGACCTCCCAGCTGCACACGGCGTTTCTCCTTTTTGTTTGGTGTGTGGAGGGGAGATGGCCACCTCCAGAGGCACAGCCAGGTTCCAACTCCAGGACCAGCAGTGCTCGGAGTCAGAGAGGACAGGGCCCAGCTCTGAGATGGCAGGAGCAGGTGCACCAGGAAGGCCCCACCGTGGCCTCCACTCCCCCTCCGCCATCTGTGTTCTGTGCCTGTTACTCTCACACTGCAACCTCTGTGCTGTGTGAGGGTCTTTCCTGCCCTCCGTGGACACCAGCAGGGTGCCTATGGTTCCATGATGACACTGCCTAGAGTTTGCACAGACCCCTCAGATGAAGGGCCCAGTCCCCCAAGACCACCCCACTTCAGATGAAGGTTGCAAATAGTGGATCCCCAGGTCGCCCACTCTTCTGTGGCTTGAAGAGTTCCCATAACCCCCCTCAGGTTCAGGGTTTTGATCTCATGGCTCACAGAACTCCACTTATGACTTACCCTGGGGCTTTCTTATGACAGATGTGATAAGGGTCACAGGTGGACAGCCAGATGAAGGGGGACACAGGGCAAGGGCCAGAAGGGTCATGGGCACAGGAGCTTCTGTCCCGTGGACTTGGGGTGTGTCTTGGGACATGTGGATTTGTTCACCTACCCAGAAGCTCTGTGAACCCTGTCTTTTAGGGATTTTTATGGAGCCTTCATCACATAGGCATAAGGGATGATTAAGTCAACCTCCAGCTCCTCTGCCTCCCTGGAGGACAGGAGTGGGGCTGAGAGTTCCCAGCTTCTAACCATGGCCTGGTGTCTCTGGTTACCAGCCTCATCCAGGAGTCACCTCATTAGAGCAAAATAAACTCCCCTCGTCCGGAAGATGCCAGGGTTTCATAAGCTGTGTTCCAAGACGGGTGGGCGGCAGAGACCACACACAAGTTTTTCATGCCGCAGGGGCCTCAACCACTCTGCCCGTGCTTCGCCTTAAGCACTGTGCTATTTTTTAAACCTTTGCTTTCGGAGAATAGGTTTAGAAGGAATAATTTTCCTCTTTGAGGTTTCCACCTCCCACTCCAGTTACTCTCCTGCCTCCATTCAGCAAATACAAATGGAAAGTGGCATTTACCAATAACATACGGCAGTTGAACCTAAATTCACACAAAAAATGAATAACATTTTAGTCGAAGTCTATCCTGTGTGGGGTGTGTGTAAATGAGGAAGGCCCATAACCTACCCATGCGGGGGACTTCCTGTCTCGGGAGCCCAGCTGAGAGGGGGCAGGGGCACTGCAGGACGCCTGGCATGCCCTGAGGGCAGGGTTCCTGCTTCCTGCCTTGGAGGATCCACTGGTCACTCTCAACGTGGTTTTTGCTCAGCGTGAGACTGTTCTTCCTCTCACAGTGCAGTTTCACCTTTTGGCCCCATGCTGACCAAGCAGGTGTGAGATGATTTTAACAATGTTCCTGAGCACGTGCTACTCTGCAGTATGGTTTCACCCCCTTTTTTTTTTAATTAAATCATAGCTGTGTACATTAGTGTAATCATGGGGTACAATGTGCTGGTTTCATATACAATCTGAAATAGTTTCATCAAACTGGTTAACATAGCCTTCAAGGCATTTTCTTAGTTATTATGTTAAGACATTTAGATTCTACATATAGCTTCACCTGTACCCTTCTAAGATGCACCATAGGTGTGGTCCCACCGATTACCCTCCCTCCACTAATCCTCCCCCCCTCCTCCCTTGCCCCTTTCCCCATATCCTTGTAATATAATTGGGTCGTAGCCTTCATATGAAAGCTATAGATTAGCTTCATAGTAGAACTGAGTACATTGGATACTTTTTCTTCCATTCTTGAGATACTTTGCTAAGAAGAATATGTTCTAGCTCCATCCATGTAAACATGAAAGAGGTAAAGTCTCCATCTTTCTTTAAGGCTGCATAGTATTCCATGGTGTACATGTGCCACAGTTTATTAATCCATTCATGGCTGGGCACTTGGGCTTCTTCCATGACTTAGCGATTATTAATTGTGCTGCCATAAACATTCTGATACAAATATCTGTGTTATAATGTGATTTTTTGTCTTCTGTATATATACCTAGTAGAGGAATTATAGGATCAAATGGCGGGTCAATTTTTAGATCTCTAAGTATTCTCCAAACATCTTTCCAAAAGGACCATAATAGCTTGCATTCCCATCAGCAATGTAGAAGTGTTCCCTTTTCTCCACATCCACACCAGCATCTCTGGTTTTGGGATTTTGTTATGTGGGCTAATCTTGCTGGGGTTAGATGACATCTCAAAGTAGTTTTGATTTGCATTTCTCTGATGATTAAGGATGATGAACATTTTTTCATGTGTCTGTAGGCCGTGCGCCTGTCTTCTTCAGAGAAGTTTCTCTTCAGGTCCCTTGCCCACCCTGAGATGGGATCACTTGTTCTTTTCTGGCTAATACGTTTGAGTTCTCTGTGTATTCTGGTTATTAAACCTTTGTTGGAGGCATAACCTGAAAATATCTTCTCCCATTCTGAGGGCTGTCTGCTTGCTTTACGTACTGTGTTCTTGGCTGTGAAGAAGCTTTTTAGTTTGATCAGGTCCCAGTAGTGTATTTTTGATACTGCTTCAATTGCCCGGGGAGTCCTCCTCATAAAGTATTCACCCAGGCTGATTTCTTCAAGAGTTTTCCCTGCCCTTTCTTCTAGTATTTTTATAGTTTCATGTCTTAAGTTTAAATCTTTAATCCAGTGAGAGTCTATCTTAGTTAATGGTGAAAGGTGTGGGTCTAGTTTCAGTAGTTTCACACCTTTTATCTACTAAGTTTCTTAGTCCTTCCTGTTTATAAAGAGACTGGCATCCCAATCAGTGACTTACAATGCAAAACAACTCAGTGGAATTTTCCGGTTTTAGAGTTAACCCTCTAGTTTTGATGCCGAGGCCTCTGTCCTGGCTCAGCCACCTTTGAAGGTGTTAGCACCTGCTCTGCACCACGGTTCTCCTGTGTAACAACTGCAGCCCACTCCTGCCCCATCAGCTGCTTGGAACATCTTTTGGCAAAGACAAGAACAACCTTGCTAAATTCCTGGCCTTTTTCTCAGTCTCCAAGCACCTGTGGTTGTTTCTCTTTTTTTCTTTTTTTTTTTCCTTGTAGCTACTGCCCCTAGATTTCTTGTTCTTAGGTTTTTCCTTGTTCTCCTTCTGCCCTTTTGACCAGTCCACTAGCTTCTGTCCACACGCCTATTCTCTTCCACTAGCCTTCTAAATTTAGGCAACTCCCAAGGTTCAGGCTCTGTCTACTTCCTTTTACTACTTTCTCTCCCTGGAGCCTTTTAGAAGACTAGAAGAATTCAGCTCTCGCTTCTATTAACATGACACAAAATCCTGACCTCCAACTCTGATCTCTTGCAAGGTTCAAGGTTATGTTGACAGCCGTCTTAGATCATCTTTATCTGGTTATCATACCGTTCACTCTGCTAGCCCTCAAAACCGAATCTTTCCACCTCTCTTACCAGGCGGAGTGGCTTAGGGATGTCCACATTTGCCCAGTGACACAGCATGAATTCCCACTCAGTGTGATGCAACATTAATTTTATCACCCAACCCACTAGTCAAGCATTCTTTCTTGGAATGGACTCTGCTGAGAGTGATGGTCCATTACTGAGAATTACCTAATAAATAACCGGCTCTTGGTTATGAATGACAGAAACCTAACTAAAGCTTACATTGTTAAATCAGGAATTCTTTTTTTTTTTCTTTTTATGATACTGACAAGTCCTGGGGCATTTCTTGACCTCAGACATGACAGACTCTGGGACCTTAACCAGTGTCCCTGAGACTGGGGTGTGCGCCACTGGTTCTGTTCTCAGAGAGGGCAACTTTCAATGGCAGAAGGCTGCTGACAGCACAGCCTTTTGTTTCCCCTTCTCAGCAACCCCAGCTGTAAATGTTGTTTTCCCCAGGGATGTAAATAAAAGTTCCCAAATCAGGTCTTGGAGAACTAATTTAGGTTCTGCGTCCACATCTGAAATGATCAATGCGGCCATAAGAGGTGGAATATTGTGACTGAGCACGTGTCACCCATGGCACTGGGAGGGGGAGAGAGCCAAAATCACAAGGCTGGGTGGGAGAGTGGTCATTCCCCAAAGAAGCCTGGGGTCTGGCCCTGTGCAAGAGGAGACCAGGAACCAAGCTGGCAAATGTCTGCTCGGTTGTGTAAATGCATCTCGGTTACCCCGGGACAAACTTGGTGACAGCTGACACACGCACTGCTCTTGGACAGATAAAATGATAAGATCTGACCTTCAGCTATGGACATAATATTAAAGAGACTTGGACGCGTCACAGCTGTCCTTTGCAGCTGCTCACTGTCAGACAAGAGTGCTTATCTGAGAGGAGATGTTCAGTTGTCTTCTACTACAAAGCACACCAGGAAACAGACAATTTGCAATGAATATTTTGAAACTTCTAAGATATAGTTTGAGGGCTTTTCCTCCAATAGGAAATCAAGATTTGAAGGAAATCAAGGCACCACTTAAAACTTGAATTAATTGTAAACGGTGCTGTGTGAAAGTTTACTTTTCTACTCTATTTAAGTCAGTAGTGAAAACAAGATTTCCACGGTGATGTTTACAGTAGTAAGGAGAAAAGGCTTGTATTTAAAGCTGTCTTCATGAAGTGGTATAAATGTACATGTCAGCTCTGGTGTAGTTTAGGGGGCTGGGTGCTGGGGGAGAAAGGGACGATGAAGTCAGCCGTGCTCGCCTGGTGGTGGAGGACAGTGTCCAGCTAGAGGAGTGGGGTTTGAAGACACACAGGACTGGTTTCCCCTGTGCCAGATTTTAAAGTTGCATGACCAAGGAAGTGAAAGAGCAAGCTTCTAACCCCCAAAAGATAGAACTGAATCTCTTCTGCAGCCTGGTTCTGAGAAGACAGTTTGCTAGACCCTGAGGCAATAGCCAGAGGTGGATTGAGTGACTCTTCCTAAAAGTGAAACCCAGTCCCGATCCAGCTCAGTTCCTGACAAGTGAGAGGCTGATGTCATCAGTCTGATCTACCTACAAATGAAAGGCCGTACTGTCTCTGGTGGGAAAATCATCTGAAGCCTTTATGGTACTTTCATACACAATTTCTGAAATCAAAATGTTTCAAAAACCAGGAAACTCTGACTGGCATTCAAGAGAAAAAACAATAAAAGCAGAGTCATGGATGATACGCATGTTGGAATTAGTTGAGAAAGACTGAAAAATAATGGTTTTAAAAAGCTTGAAATGGAAGAAAATGTGTAGACCTTCAATAGTGGCCTGGATTTTACAAAAACTGATTGAATAGACCTTCTACAACTGAATAATGCAATATCTAAAATTTAAATACTCATCAAGATGGAAACAAAAAGTTATTAGGAATAGTGAATTTGAAGACAGATCAATAGATAAAAATGAAACAGACAAACGTGAATGGAAAGGAGAGAGCATACAAGCCCTATGGAACAGTAAAAAGTCTGACTTACATGAAATTGGAATCCTTTAAGGAAAGGAGAGAAGACTGGGGCAGAAGCAATATCTGTGGAAACAACAGCTAAGAAATTTTCACGAGCGATGAGAAGCTTCAACTCATAATTGCGACCTCTGTGAACTCTAATTAGAACAAATAATACCTCATCTGATCCCATGATAATCAAACTGTTGAAAATCAAAGTCCAAGAGAAAATCTTTAAAACATTCAGAGGAAAAAAGACTTTCACATGCACAAAATTAAGCCTGGTATACCAAGCACGGAGGCTCACACCTATAATTCCAGCACTTTGGGAGGCCCAGGTGAGCAGATCGCCTGAGCTCACCAGTTCAAGACCAGCCTGAGCTAGCGACCCCATGTCTAAAAAAAATAGCCAGGCACTGTGGTGGGCGTCTGTAGTCCCAGTTATTTGGGAGGCCGAGGCAAGAGAATCGCTTGAACCCAAGAGTTTAAGGTTACTGTGAGCTATGATGCCAGGGGACTCTCTCAGGGGCCACAAAGTGAGACTCTGACTCAAAAAAAAAAAAAAAAAAAGACTAATTGCCGACTTTTCAGCAGAACATGCTACCCAGAAATAAATGAAAAGGTATCTTGAGAGGGCACAAGGTAGGAAGAGCTGCCACCCTAGAATTCAGGTCTAGCAAAAATATTCTTAAAAAATGGAGAAGTAAAGATGCCTAAAGACCAAAAAGAGGTGACAAAATTTAAACTCAAAATATGACTACACAAAGGATGCTCTTTGGATTGAAGGACAATGATCCCAAATGGAAGCACAGAACTGCAGAAAGAGCATTAGAAAGTAAGTATGTTGATAAAGACGATAGTATTGACTCTTTAAGGCAACCTTTTCCAGGATTTATAGCACGGAGAAGTGAAATGTATGATGGCACAAAGGGCAAGACCAATGGGGTTAAACTGTTGTAATATTTTTGCTAAAAACCATAAAGATACTAAGTTAAGATACACTATAATAAGTCTAAGATGCTTATTTTGATCCTAAAGTAGGCACTAAAAAGATAACACAATAATATGTAAGCTATTAGAAGAGAAATGTGGAATAATAAAAATACATAATTTGTTTTTAAAAAACAACGGAAGAATAAAAGAACAAAATACCAGTAGACAAGAGAATCAGTGGGATGGTAGACTTAAACCCAGTTCGGTCAATAATTTTAGTAAAATTAAATGGATAAATTTTTAAAGAAGATTATAATATGGTATTAAGAAACCAAACTTCCTTTGTGTGGTTTACAAGAGATACATTTTAAATGTCAACACATATAGAAATACATGTATATAAACATAGAAATGTTGACAGAGATAAAACACGAAGATGAAAAAATATATACACCTGCAAGCACTAGTCAAAATAAAGATGACTAGCTGTAAAAATACCTAATACAGTAGATTTAAGATAGTAAGTTTAATTAAAAGTGAATTGGGATATCTCATAATGAAAAATGGTCAATTAACCTGACCATAATTATTTTCCTTCAATCTGAGCCACTTCCCTTAGAATTTTTTTCAAAACATATACCACAAAAATTTGTAGAATTAAAAGGAGAAATAGACTTGGCACCTGTAGCACAGTGGTTACAGCACCAGCCACATACACTGAGGCTGACAGGTTCAAACCTGGTCCGGGCCTGCTAAACAACAATGACAACTGCAACAAAAGATAGCTGGGCATTGTGGCAGGCACCTGTAGTTCTAGCTACTCAGGAGACTGAGGCAAGAGAACTATCTAAGCCCGGGAGTTGGAGGTTGCTGTGAGCTATGACTCCATAGCACTCCATGGAGGGCGACATAGTGATACTCTGTCTCAAAAAGAAAAAAAAAAAAGAAGAAGCAAAGCCACATCATAGTTAAGGTTTTTATTAAAAAAAACTTCTAAGTAAAACAATAAAAAATAAAACACATCTGTTTTAAGGGTACAGTTTAATGCATTTTGACACGTGTGTCCGTCCATGTATTTTTCATCCAAATCAGGATATTGAAGATTTCCCTCATCCCAGGCTGTTCCTTTGTAGGAATCATTGCCGTATTCTTTGCAATCAGTCTCTCCCATCAACCCTGGTCCCACGTAACTACCAATCTGTTTTTTAAGATTAGATTTCTCTCTTACAGAAACTTATCTAACATGACATCACGCCCTATGGCCTCTTTTGATTAGCACAATGCTTTTGAAACTTGTGGTGTTGGTGTCATAGTCTCTTTCTTGTTATTACTGTGTAGTAACTTGCCAAATAGTCCACGTTCATTTATACGTTTGCTTGTTGATGGACATTTTGGTCAATTCAAGTTTTGAGCTATTAAGATGAAAGCTCTTATAAATAACCCTGTATAAGTTGTTGTGCAGATATACATTTTTATTTCTCTTGGGAAAATACCCAACAGTGGAATTCTTGTTTCAAGTGTTAAGTATATGTTTAGGTTTCTAAGAAATTTTTGAATTGTTTTCCAAAGTGGTTGTACCATTTTGCTTTCCCACCAGAAACATAAACATGTTCTAGTTTTTTTCAGCCTCGTCAACACTTGGCATGTTCAGTCTTTTTCATCTCAATGAGTATTGGTATTTTATTTTGTTTTAGTTCACATTT
Source organism: Perodicticus potto (assembly GCA_963574655.1). NCBI lineage: Eukaryota > Metazoa > Chordata > Mammalia > Primates > Lorisidae > Perodicticus > Perodicticus potto. Next base: position 17,598 of record CAUYRH010071416.1, read on the forward strand.
CCTCAATATCTAATGAAGGTGACCATTCAAATATATTTTTGACCCATAAATGTGTTATTTATATTCTTCTTCTTGAGTGGTAATAATTCTTTATAAAATCTGGATACAAGTCCTTTGTGTTATATTTTCTTCCACTCTGTAGTTTCATTTTGTATTTTTTCAGATATCTTTTGATCAGCAAAATTTTTAAAATTTGAAGTTCAATTTATCAAGTAGTGTTTTATTTTCCCTAATATATCACTTTCTGCACTTTCCCTTTTAATCAGTATGTATTGTTATGTTTAAAGTGGGTCTCTTCCTGACAGCATGCAGTTAAGTCTTGCTTTTTTACTATCTATCTCTGCCTTTTATTTTGGAGTGTTTAGGCCATTTATATTTACTGTAATTATTGATATGGTTGGATTTATTTAAATGCTTACTATTTCTGCTCCTCATCTTTTTTCTTATTTTAGATTTATTATTTTTATTTTTGGTTTTCCAGTTTTCCATATTGCTGGTTTCTTGGCTCTTTCTCTTCATTGTATTTATGATTGATTGATTTTTTTGTGTGTTTGTATAAGATGTAATCTTTCTCAACTAGAGTGTTTCATCCTAACCACAGGAAAAAAAATGATTTCGGTGTCCATTTTTTCAACTTTCCCAAGAATGATACATAATTAGCATCATTCTAAATGAATGGGGATAGAAGTTGATGACTGTCTTAAGGCATTGCAATTTAATCTCTGGAGGAGGTCTGATTGAGGAGGATTGTGGGATTTACTGTGTACAATATAGTTCTTTAATTTATACATAGATTACTGTCAAATAATAGTATACCAGGGTAGAAGAACTTAAAATTATCATCACCCTAGGATCTTTGTCCAATATCATGTATTACATGACAGTATTCTCATATTTAGGAGAACCACGGGGATGCATTATCTTCCAATGAATTACCTTGGAATCAATGTATCCAAGCCACCACAGGTAAAGAGAGTTTGCTGCACAGGGTTAACCTGTCGCAAAGATGACATGTGGCCAGGCCAGGATTGAAACATATCGCTTTCCCCCGTCCTGTGACCTTCCAAAGGCTGTGCAGAAGTAATGTCCCTTTGCCACATTCCCTGGTTTTACTCAAAGTGTACTGCTTCTCTTCAACAACATGCCCAAGAGCCAGGAATGGGATAAGATTTTCTTAATTGCTCCAAGTGAGTTTCTTGAGGAAAAGTGCGGGATGACATTTTTGCTTAGAAAACCTGTGCCAGCAAGTTTGCATTTTTCCAGAGCAATGACAGAAGCAGTAAAAACTGTTGTCAGTGCATTGCAACCCACGGAGGTTGGTAGGAGCATGTGGAAGGCCGCGGGGAGGAGTGGGGATTTTACCAGCCAATGAGTGAAAAGAACTATCTGTGCCTCTGGAAAACAGCAGTGGAGCCACTTAACATTGTGATCAATGTACTTAAACATTGGTTTCAAATGGGTAAATGTATTTAACACAACAAATATCAAAAGTAACCAAACTGGCCCTTTCTCCCTTGTTTTCCTCTGGGCATCAGTGTTCTCCCAGGCACCCAGCTTCCCACTTGGACCCACGTTTCATTTACATCCTTTTATCCTCGATGTCCAGCTTGTTCCAAAGCTGTGTCACCTTGTCCTCTGTTCCCTTCTTGTAAGAATCACTTCCTTTCTGGTGTCACTGTTCTTGTATTCAATAGTAGGAATTGGAAACAGTGAGGATTTTACTATATTATGGCTCAAAAATGCACACAGCTAAGGCATTTATCATTTGGGGTTAATGTATTCTTTAGTAATGGTACAAGGGTGCATATAGCCTGCTTCCCAAACCTTTTTCCTTCTCTCTAAATGTTGTTTTAGTTGTGATTTATAATTTAACATAATGATGGATCCTCACCAGTGGTTACAAACCACTGAGTACAAAGTGACTCAAAAAGCTGTGCTTTTGTTTTAAACACAGAGATCATTTCAAACTCTCCATGCTTCCTCCCTTCCCCCCTCCTGTTCTGTGGATCCCCACTCATTATCCTAAGCGTCCTTCCTATTTATCTGTGTTTTTCCTTCTTATGATTTCTGTTTTTGCTGAAACTCATTTATCATGTTCAAAATATCACAAAAGACCAATTACTTCCTAAAAAATGCTGACTTTCCATTTTCGGTGCAAACTCCTTGCAATCACACAAATAACGGAACACAGACCCGGAAGCACATCTGGGTCGCAACAAGGACGAGATAGGGAGGGTTTGCTCTGGGCCCCCACCTTACGGAAGGATGGCCCGAAGGCTGAAGGCCCAGCTTGCAGAGTTTGGCTCAGAAACATACTTGATAAGCAGAATGAGCGGTTTGGACTGATGAAACCCTGGGGGTGGGGGTGCTTAAGGAACAAAGAGAGAATGAAGCCAAATGATTGTTTGATTTAAACCTCAGAATTGGATGGCCCTGAGAATCCCTCCAGAGAACACACTACAGATTGTTGTTCCTCCAGAGAATGTCGAAATATTAGATAAGGCCAGGATGTTTGTGTACACTATTTGGACTTGAGATTTCTCTTAAGTGCCTGAAGCTGTATGGTCATCATACATGCTACCCATATATATTCCCTCAATTGGAAAGCCAGTAAGTGATTAGGCCCCAGCCACAGAGTATAAATTATGATTGAAGGAGGCAGAGTATTAACTGTGCCTACAAATTGGGGAAGACACGAGAGGGTCTGCGATTTGGACTAGGGAGTGGACCAGCGAGTTCTTGTCTTCTGAGTATTTCTCAGTGGACTGCCAATGGTCCCTGCGTTTTTATTGCTTCGGATTACATGCAACCTTTGATGATTTTCCTCAAAGCATCTTGCCAGCTGGTCACACCTACATGCATTGACCCCACATAAATACAACTTCTTCCTCCCAAACCCCAGCGATTCAGCTAAGTCAGCCATCTCCCGCCCCTTTATCCCTTTTGCCTACCCATGGGGTTGCACATTTGACCCAGAAACATGGAAGCTCTCTGTGCCTCCCCACCGGTATGCCCTCTGCTACTTTAAATGAGAACCGAAGTCCATCTCTCAGAAAACCTTCCAGATTAAGCGCACACTGACATATTTTTCAGTATGCCATCATTTGGGGACTGGGTGAAACTGCATTCAATCTGACATGGTTTGACTATAGGTATATTTTGGCAAGTTTTCTCACATTCAAAGGTGGCCTTCAAAAGTCCATAACACATCTGTTTGCACATATAAGTTAAATAAGAAGAATGGGAGTGCTGCAAGCCAGTGGGTTGTTAGTATTTATGAGGTTATAGACCGTCTGGTTAAATACAGCTATTCAACAAGAAACATTTAAGTCCAGGTTTCTCAGCTATGGCACTGTTAACATTTTAGATTGTATAGTTCTATACCAGGGGTAGGGGGGAAGGAGGGGATTGTCCTGTGCATCATAGGATGTTTAGTAGCAACCCTGTTGTCTACACCCTAGACACCAGTAAAAACGTCCCCAGACACTGCCACTGGGGGACGTGGGGAAAATTGCCCCCTAAGCCACTGATTTCAGTCTACCTATGGAGATCTTGGCTTATCCTGAATACTCTGTTTTGGATTTAGTAGTCTAAGTGAAAAGCACTGAAGACAGAAATTTTGGGGTCTCCCTCAGGAGTGGTTATTTTCATCGTAATATGTTGATAGAATTTCATGGAATACTCCAGCAATGTTGATCTGTGCACATGAAAAGTATTAAGTGCTTGACCTATGCAGACTTTTGTATCAGAGTTTTAAGGTTTATTTTAATTTTTCTGTGTAGGGTCAGTTCTTTGTGTTCCCTATTAATAAAAAAAAAAGTGAGGTCCTATGTTAGCAAGTTCTGCAGTAAATAAAATAGGGCTCTGATTTTACTGGCTGAAAGAATGAAACAGCATTCAGTATTTTAAAAATTTATTCAGACTGGATCAGCCTGAACAAGAGTGAGACCCCTTCCCTCCTAAAAATGAAAAACTGAAGCAAGAGGATCACTTGAGCCCAGGAGTTTGAGGTTGCTGTGAGCTACAATGTCACAGCACTCTACTGAGGGCGAAAAAGTCAGAATCTGTCTCAAAAAAAAAAAATGTATTTAGATTGTACGTATTGATACGTGATCGATCATTGCTCTGCAAAATAATTTTCCCTCTGTATTGTTACATGATGCTATAAATATATGGAGAAATTATTGCTAGGGTTTTGAGAGGATAACTCTTCGCTCACAGGTGGTGAATTAGTAGTGGAAAGAAAGAAGGAGGTGTCTGGCTGCAGGGCCCCAAGGACAGAGTCCCAGTCGGCCTCATCCTCTCTGTTCATCTTAGGGACCAGCAGCCTAGTGCGGTCAGGCGGGTGGGGCAAAGGAGCAGCCTCCTTTCTCCTTTCCCGGGTCATGGTAGAACTTTGGCTTTCACCCTGACCCTAGCTCTTGGCTGGCGTGAGAGGACCATAGCTGCGTATGCTTTGGGCATTGTCATTAAACAGCTGGAAATCTTAGTGGAACTAACTATAGAATGTGGCATGCTGGTATCTTCAGAAATAGAAGATTATGAATTTCATTTATGAATTCAAGATATTTTTAACCTATAAAAGCATAAAAAATAGGAAAGGGAGTGAAAGGGAATAATTTCAAGATGGTGAGGAGAGCGACAGCGAAACAGGGACGCGAGAAACAAAAGCTCAGTGGTGATGGCAGTAAAGGATTAGAGAGGGAGGGATGTGGATACATTTTAGTTGGGCATTCATCTAGGCGCCTTTTTTAATTTTGATTTTTAGAGTGAGAGTTGAGGTTGCTTAGTGGAAAATCAATGGCAGGGAGTAGATGTAGGGTCTGGCTCTGGCACTTAGGAGCCAGGTCAACTTGGACGAATTACCAAATTTCCCTGAGTTTTTCTTCACCTATATATGAAAAAAAAAAAATGGGTGTCTTCATCTCTGTGGTCCCAGAGCTCTGCATAGTGCCTGACATGTAGCAGGTGTCCAACAGATTTGTTGAACAGATGATTGAAAATGAAGCAATGGATATAGCCAGAAGAAATCTGGGCTATATCTCTAGTAACTGAAGTTCCAGGCAAGAATACCAAGGCTTGCGGTCATGGAACCTTCCTCCATTTGAAAAAAATATGTATTGGAAAGGTTGAAAGTGGACATGAGCTGTTTATTATTCATCAGTTTAAACTGCTGTAAGCTCATCCACTGGCTTCTCGTTTCCTCGTCTCTTCCTGGCTGTTGTATCAAACCTTTAATATTTGTTTACAAGTTCCTACATGGGAATCTTTACCTCTTCATTCCTTTCTGCCATCTCTAAGCAACTGTCAAAAGTAACATACCTCTTGCCTAAAGAAAAGTCCTTAGTATTTCTTTAATGCAAGCTGCTACTGATGAAATAGCTCAGTTTCTATATGTCTGAAAATATCTTTATTTTACTTTCAATTTTGAAGGCTATTTCATGGAATGGAGAACTCTAGGTGGCAATTATTTTCTTTTAAATACTGTAGCATATTCTATTTTCTGTAGTGTTATCCATTAATTGTTGCTCCTTTTAATATATTTTAACTATCTTTTGTCTCTACCTTTCTGCAATTGCATTTTACTACAATTTGTCTACATGTGATTTTTTAAATTTTTACTAATAGAACTTTGAATTTGTGTTTTTTTAAATGTGTGACTAAATATCTTTTGTCAATTTTGAAAAATTCTTAGTTATTTTTTCTTCAGATATTATTTCCGCCACGTTCTCTTTGCCTCCTTTTCTGAGTCTCTGATTACACGTCTTTTACCATGTCCCACACATCTCTGAAGTTTTTTCCAAAATTTCTATTCTTTTGTCTCTTTATGATTTAGTTTTTTATAGTCTTCAGCCCTGTTATCCACTACACTATTTCTTCCTTCAGCTATGTTTAAACTACTGTTGAATTCATGCAATGAGTTATATTTCTTGGCATTAGAATTTCCATGTGGTTCTAGTTCGCTGCTGAAATTTCTGGTTTTTAATTCCTTAAACATATTAAGCATAGCACCTTAAGGTCTGTTTCTATGTTCTGTTCACTGGATTTCTTCTTATAGCTCAGTTTTTATTGGCTATTGTTTCTCTCATATTTCAGTCTCATCATCTTTGTGATGATGCCTCTTTTGTTGATGTTGTTTTGTTTGTTTTAGTGTCATACGTTGCATATGGCAAGCCTGAAGGTAATTGGAGGAGGTCAACAATGTTACGTGGCTGGTGCCTGAGTGAGGGGCATTTGTGGTCTGGGACTGAGCTGGTTTCAGTCTCTATGAAGACGAGTCTACTTCTCATTTACCCATTCTCTTAGGGCATCGTATTTTGAGATCCCAGCCTAAAGTTCAAAGTGGGAGGTTACCTGTAGCAAGATTATCTCTTAGCAAGCTTTCATATCTAGATTTTGTTCTCTTTGCCATGTGAATCTGTTGAAACTTCTGCTGAGGCTAAACTACTTCTGCTAATATTTGTAGATGCCTCGAGTAGGAAAGTTAACTCCCAACTCAGATCACATCTTGAATTTCCTTCTCAACCTGGGTCATGGTCCCATAATTCTTCATTACTGTGGAAACTCTGTCTTGCTTTCAAATATAATTTTTGTGTATATTCTCCAGCTTTTCTAGTTGTTTCCAGGGGGACAATAGGTCCAAATGACTCAGATTGTCAATATCTGATGCAGAACTCTTCTGTGCCTGGTCCATTAGTTTAGAGGCTGCAGAATATCACATCATGTGATTCCTGTGCTATTTTTTAACAATTCCACCAAGGTGCACATATAGGTGTTTTCTGACTTTTCACGGTTAACTATGCTGTATATATTTCTGCTTATATCTGTGTATACCTACTTTTCTGTTTATTTCCTTTAGGTAAACCCTTGGAAGTAGAATTACCAAATCAAAGTCATGTACATTTCTAAGGAATATGAAAACTATTTCTAGATTGCCTCATGGAAGGCTGCACCAGTTTATACTTTCCCCCGCTGTGCACAAGAATGCCCATTTCTTGACATCACACTGACACCAGCATCTCATACTTTAATACAGCTGGCATGGCTCTAGGCAGCTGCCAGATTGTTGAAAGAATCATAGCTTTAAAGTTCTCAACAGGTTGGCACTATGTGTCAAAACTCATAGAATGAAAAAAGAAAATATGCAAAGACTAAGCAGGACCAGTCTGGGGTAATCTATAGTAATAGCAGTTCATATGGAACAAAGATGGCATCATGGTGGATGGTCAGCTAAAGTATTACTGGATTTGGTACAGGTACAGGGGCTAAGGAGTTTTCAATAAACTCTGAATGAGGTGGCTCATACCAGAAATATTCTAATCATGGTTACATTGTAAGAAGAACTTGGTGGTTCCAGAATAGGATCTAGAGCAGGGGTCCTCAAACTATGGCCCGCGGGCCACATGCATTGGTGTGAATTGTATTTGTTCCCATTTTGTTTTTTACCTCAAAATAAGATATGTGCAGTGTGCATAGGAATTTGTTCGTAGTTTTTTTTTTTTAAACTATAGTCTGGCCCTCTAACAGTCTGAGGGACAGTGAATTGGCCCCCTGTTTAAAAAGTTTGAGGACGCCTGCTCTAGAGCGATGTATAATCTACAGCCGTACTGAGGGGAAACCACTTGAAGTATCCTCCACAGAAGAAGTGTCTGGGGGAGAAATGATACCATTGCATGACTTGAAAATGTCATTCTTCTCAACTACATTTAAACGTATTTAAAAGTAAATAAAATTTCATTTAAAAAAATGTTTTGGCATGCGATTCCCCGATGGTCTGTGGGGTGGACATAAGCCTGTTGTTTGTCTGCTGCTGGTTTTTGTGAACCCTACCTGCCTGGCCTTGCTGGCAGCGGAGCAGAGGTGGTGTGTTTATATAGGAGGGACCCACAGAGGTCTGTGCGTTGCTGTTCCACATTTTAGCACAGGGGTTTACTTTTAGATTTGATTATCAGAGGAAGGAAGATGGGCTTGCCCTCTGTCTATGCCACATCCCATGATTTGTTTCATTTTGTTTTTCTTTATAACCAGCATTCTTCCAGGATAAGCAAAAAACAAACCTGTACAAGTGGAATAGGGGTTGGAGGGTGTGTGTGTTCCTCTGGCGAGGGGCAGAGTCCCCTAGAATTATTAAGAAGGAATTAACTTTTCTTATTTAGGTAACTAAGGTTGATAGTTTGCATAAGGTTCTTTTGAGTGATTCTTCTTCTAAATTCTAATAAAAGACCAGAAATTAACACATGTATGTGTATTTTTGTGATATGACATTATAATTTGCAACAAAATGGAAATTAGATTATGAGAATAAAAGAGTTTTGCTAGATTGGGGACAAAAATGTATTCATAGACAAAAGAAACAGAGGTATGGCCAATACTAATGTCAATGTGGCCTACTCTTTGTTTCCTATATAAACCATGTCGTTTAATCCTCCCAGCTGGCATGTTATGATTTACAGGTGAGGACTGAGGGCCCAGAGAAGCTAACAGTAACTGAGTTACACAGGTAACTCAAGTGATGGTTTGATCCCAGGTCTCTGTGACTGATTCTCATTTATTTGCAGAGAGGGAGAAATTAAAATGATGAATTCTAGTTTTGGACCAAGCTACTGCTTGCTTTAGTTGACCACTGCCTTTTAATTACTACTTCTTTTTATTTTCCGATGTGTCTGGATTTTCTATTTACAAAGAATCAGTAGAGAAACTTTTCATTGAAGCTTGGTGACCATGCAGTAGTTTTTATGTTTCCTTATTGCAGTGCAACTTTAGGCAAGAGCTTTCTTTATATTTAAGGAACATACACATACACTTATCATTTTGTTTATACAAAGTGTCTGCTAGCTACTAACCCATCATAAATCTTTCCTGGACTATTCTCTTTGAAAATAGTGTGTTACAAATAAAAGATTTTTCAGCAGGAGTTCAAGCAACCCCGCATAACATTATGTCTCTAGAAAATAATGAAATTGTGGCTTTCATTGGTTCAAAATCATGTTGATCAGTGATGAATTATTCATGCCTATGTGCTGCATCTGTTACTTGTCCTGTACTTTTCCTGTTTTTTTTTTTTTTCCTTTTGTCAAGTCAACATTAGCTTTATAGTCCCATTAAATTATTTGTCCAGTTTTTCATCATTTATATAAGATCCTTCTTAGGAATGGAGCAACTCTTTCCTCTTCCTAGCAGGACAGGGAAAGAACCCTGAACATCCCTGGCCATCCTCCCCAAAGCAAAGCCATGTACAGCCCCTGAAGGAGAGGAAGATGGAGTCATGACCGTGAACTTGGTTTATCATGTTCCTCTCAAGGTAGCCAATACTGTCCTGGAGGAAATCTGCAGTTTCCACAGTGACCTCTTAAAGGCTGTTGCATTTTCACTCTCCTAGTATAGTTTCAGATGGGACCATCCAGGAAAGCTCAAAACAGGTTAAGGATTTTGTAAATTACACATTTGTGATAATTCCAATCTCATCCTCAGCAAGGACTACATTTTCTATTTGGTCTACAAATTGCCTGTGTTAAGGATGAATTTACATATTTTACTGTATCAACACATTGGCAACGATGAAGCTAGCATATTCATATGTTCACTTACTAAGATAGTTTAACGACTTTGAAATTTGTAGTGAAGATCTGGAGAGACAGCTTGCATTTAGCAGTGTCAGGGACTTCCATGTCACCCTGATGAAGGAAGGAGTGAGCAGCTTTTAGTAATTCATTCATAAGTGATCCAATAAAGAAGTACTCGTGTGCCTTCTGTGTACAAGAAAGCAGTGCCTTGAAGGGTTTTCCAAGTTAGCTGAGGCCTGAGGAGCTTGCAACCTGGTGCACTAACTATTGTTGCAGAAGTAACTCCAGGCAGAAAATGGCAATGCAGCGTGAAGAGCAGCAGAGACTGGAGAGAAGGGTTCTGCCTGAGCCATCACGGGGCCCTTAAGAGATGGGGCGCGTTGCAGGAAGAAGGCCGGTAAAGGAAGGAATGGTATGCCCATTCACTCACCCCACACGTAACTTGGGACCCAGGTCCTCATCCTATTGGAATTGAGACCAGGGATTGTGAACTTAGGTGACTGTAGGGGCCACACTGCTGTTACAAACAAGCGAAGCTGGCCAGGCAGGAGATGAAAGGTAACCTTTGTCCTGATCTCCTGTGTGGACACAGCAGGGACAGGTGGGGATGGAAGAATTGGCAGCTTCTATTTCATTTTTGCCAATTGTTACCAAGTGAAGTAGAAGCCCAGGGTTCCCATTTTTATGTTATTTTCCCCTCTGAGAAGCCACACATCCATAGTAGTCTGAGAATTCTCCGACTCTCAGATGTCAGCACTTTATAAAACTGACAACACTGGCTGGCACATCCTTTGAGGCCGAGCCAGCCATAGCTGCAGGTTGCCAGCCTGTGAAACATGGTTCTGAAAATGTGGTCCCCAGACCAGCAGCATCCACATCACCTGAGAACCTGCTAGAGAAGCAAATTCTCAGGCCCTTCCCAGATCTACTGAATCAGAAATTATATGGGAAGCCCTGCGATCTCTATTTAACAAGGCCTGTGGGTGATTCTGGTGCTTGCCCGTGTTGGAGAATTTTTTTTTTAATCTTTGTAAATGGCTGGGGAAAAAAATAAGACTATTTTATAAAACATAAAATTATATGAGATTTAAATTTAAGTGTCCACTAATAAAGTGTTATTGGCACACAGCCAGGCTCATTCATATTGTCGGTGCTGCTTTTATACCACAAGGGCTCACAAAGCTTAAAGTATGTGGTATCTGGCCCTGTACAGAAAATGTGTGTCACCCCTGCTCTCGAGCCCTGAGTGGGATGGAGGAAGAAAGGGCCGATTGAGGAGCGTGGAAGGCTCTGGACCATTCACTTTGTACTTAAGATGCAGGGGAGAAGGATTATTTGAGCCTCACAAAAGTAAATCAGGCCAGGGAGAAAAGTACAGGCCTGACTGATGCAAGTGTAGTCAGAAGAGCTGGGATGAGATCCGTTCAGCAGAAACAGAACTGCAAAGATAGTCCGGAGGAGCCACAGCACTCAACTGCTAATTCATCATGGAACACAGAGGGGAAAAGAGTCAGAATATGGCGCCCACGTGGCCCCAAAAGATGGCAACAATAGGAAAAAGAAGGGATTACACCATGAGAAGTACATTTGGACAAGTTGGGGGGAGATAACAATGAGCTGGTGAGTTTTAAACACTGTGGTCTTTGAGTTGCTGGTGAAAAAGTGTCGGAGGGACGGGGACTGGGCTCATGAGGCGTTTGCAACACACGGGGTCAGCTGCACAGCGAGGGCAGAGCTCGTGATCTGGAGCTGAGGGTCGTCTTCATAGTGGGCACAATTTCCCCTAAGTATCACTGGACTTCATGCCTGGTTGATTTTACTAGTGTTTTAATGGGAAAAGTGTTGAATTCCAATTTTCATCAGCACAGGTGACAAGTTGAGGACCTCTCTGTCCTGAAAACAAGCTAGGTGGGAGATGGAAAGGAGTATCTGCAAAGGGTGTGCAGTCCTGCCAACCGGGGAAGTGACAGGCCACCCAGCGGCTCCAAGAGGCCACACGGCCAGCCAGGTGTCTCGGAGGGGCCAGAGGCCGTCACTTAATCTGCTCAGCGCTGGGTCCTCTGTCACAGGACTATACTCACAACACCCCCATGTTTCCTGTCTGTGGGGGAGCCCCTCCCAGCCCCACCACACCCCTCTGCAGCCCCTGCCTCCTGATTCTGAGACCCCAAAGCCCCGAGAAATACATGAGAAGCAAGCAAAGGGCAAAGCTGGTGACAGACCTACTTCACTTTCTGTCTGAGGCCATGAAATGTGAATTCTCTTTGCAAGATCCTTGGGAGGCTTGTAGCGTACGTTTTCGTGGTGCAATTAGTAAGTGTTTTATAAAAAGTTAGCAATTAGCTGTAATTCTGTTCGTAATAGAAAAACTCATGTGCGCCAGCTTCACGTAATCCACAGTGAATGGCAGGGCCTCTGTGATCGATAGCAGAATTACTCTTAAAGGGCTTATTATATTCTGCTAATGTTTATTTGAAGAGATTACAGTGATGCTTTACAAATGGCTCTTAGTCAACACATGAGGGGACATTCCCTCCAGAAGACAACTTGCACGCAAACAGACTAGGAACTTGAGCTATTAACTTCCTCCGACTGACAGTTGTGAAGTTATAGAAAAAAAATCATACATGAATGTTTCCAGACAGCAAATTAGTAAAATGAGCATTGAATTGGAAGCCAGGCTTTCTGGTTAGTAAACACAGTGGATGTTATTTTACCACTGGCCATGTCTTGTAAGGTTGAGCAAGCCTCTCCCAAGAGCAAAGGTCTGTGCAGTATTATGCTTTACTGTCCCCGATTATGTCAGTAAGCACGTCTTCGAAAGTATGACCTTTAAAAAGATTTCCCATCAAAATGAAGTACACTTACATATGTCTTGCTGTAGCCAAAGAGGTCTCCTTGAACCTTCTATCCCCTTCTTTTTCTCTCTTTCTTTCTTAATTTCAAAACATTAGTGGGGTTCAGATGTTTTTCTTCCATAGATAGTCTTTATAATGCTCAAGTTGGGGCTGTCAGCACGTCCATCACCTGCACGGTGTTCGTTGTACCTGTTAGGTAGGTTCTTTTCCTCTTCTCATCCCCTTCCCCCTTCTTGATTTCCAGTGACTTCTACTTCTCTGTGAGCTTGGGCGTGTCGACTGATTAGTTCCAAATTAGTAGAGAATCCACACGTCATTTGTTTTTCCATTCTTGAGATACTTTGTTTAGAATAATGGTCTCCGGTTCCATCCAAATCACACTGCTGAAGACATGAATCCTTTTCTTTTTAGGGCTGAGCAGCACCCCGTGCTATGTACACACCCCACCTTGTTAATGTGGTCTTCTACTACCGGTCAGACGCGCGCTACTTAGGGCCTTGTCCCCGAGGAAGGACAGGCAAAGCTGTGTCACTTTTAGCCATCAAGTCAGGACTGACCCGGTGTCTCATGGCCTGGTCCATGAAAATGCCCTTTGCTTAACAAATGCATAATATTCCTTTTCAAGACCTTTTCTTTTAAAAAGGAAATAAAAGCCTCAATCATGATGCCCATTTTGATTTAAATACAAAGAGCTGAAAAGTGGTCCAATTTGGGTAAACAGCAGTAAGTAACGAGGGAAAGGGCGTCTTGTCACTGCCCTGCCGGGAAGCAGCAGTTCCGTTTCCCATCGGACGTCACAGTAAGTGTTCGCTTCTGTTTTATCACGCATGATGGTTTCCGAATGGCCGTTTTACCCCTGGAATCTCAGGGTGATCTTCCTAATTATATACTTGTCTCGTGCTGCTGTGACACATCACCAGGACTACGTGGTTTCACACAACACCCATTTGTTATCTCACAGTTCTCGAGGTCAGAAGTCCAGCGCGTGCTGCTTCAAACCTCACCTGGGTAAAATCCAGGTGTCCGCAGGGCCTCCTCCTTTGGTGGGGGCTCTTGGGGAGAACCAGCTCCCTGCTCGTTGGAGATGCTGGCAGAATTGAGTTCTCCGAGGCTGTGGTATCGGGGTCCTTACTTTCTTCTGTGAGGTGAGAGCTGTCTAGCTTCTGGAGATGGCTTGTGACCTGGAGGAGCTTCTGAAGGTCCCTTTTATGCTCCTCAGAGGGAGCTGACAGCTTTGGGGTCTCTTCTCTGGCACTTAGGGCCCTTCTGCCATCTCTGTGTCTCCCTCCTGCACCCTCCATCCCACTGAAGTTTCCAGGTGGCCCTGCGCTGAGTGGCAGATTCCCTGTTCCTTGGAAAGTTTTAGTTTCCTGGGGGATACAAATGATGAAATTTGCTAGGAAGAGACAGAGCTGGGTGCACAAGTGCAAAGAGCCCCTTTAGATGTCTGAGGCTCCTCTGAGCACTGATGTCCAAGCAGACATCTGGGGGTGGAGCTATGTGAAGTGACCAGGAGGACATTCTGGCTGAGTATCAGCAGATGCAGGGACCCGGGCGCTTGGCCAGTTCAGCAGTGAGTGGGAAGCTCAGCTGAGTGATGCGCTCAAGCTGAGGCCAGGAGGTAGGCAGCTGGCAGATACTTGGGGGCATGAAGGCCAAGGTTTTAGTCTAAGTACAGTGTCCACCATTGAAGGGTTTTAAGAAAAGGCATCGCTAAGCCAGGGAATTTCAGTGGGAAACTAGGATGGATTTTCCCTAACTTCCCTTTTGTAATGGATGGGAGGAGAAACGGCTTGTGATAAAATAAAACCAAATTTTAGACATAGTAAGTTTGAGAAATCAGTATTGTATTTTCCAGACTGCTTTCTGGTAAGTTGCGTTTTCCCTCCCCTCCTCCAACCCAACAGCGAGCTGGAGGAAGGGAACAGGTTAACGTCATCTGCCTCGGAATTAGCCTTTGTCCCCAGACAGAGACACATGCTTGCTGGACGGTCATCCAGCACGTTCAGATGCACGGGAGGAAACCGTAAATATTTCAAGGAATAAATAAGGCTTTACGGTGCTCTAGCTATCGCTATAGTAATCTAAAATGAAAATCTAAAATGTTGAGGATTAGTGATTTACCAGTAGCCCTGGGATAAAGAACTTGAGCTGAGAGCATCACATGGGCCAGAGGTGTATGATTACGCCTTTTCCTGGTCGAAAGGAGAAGCAATCTGTTATGCTATAGAAATGCAGTGAGAAGATTCCATATTAAAAGCAACAGTTTAGCACACAAACAGCATCACAGTGCACTACGCAGAGGGTGCCAAAAAGTGTATACACATTTTAAGAAAGGGAAAAAAGAAACTGTATTAAATTTGTAATACTCAAGTCACATTTGACTACTATAATGAGAAGGGGCGCTCAGGGTGACTGGTGTTCATCTTTCCTTAGTGGTGTCTGTTGAGTATTTCATAAAATGCATATATATATTTTTTGGTATCCTCTCTGTATTTTTCGAAAGCAATTTTTACCTAAGGAAAACATGAGTCATCCTGCACATTTTGACGAGCTATTTGCTAATGTTAATTTTTCATCAGAAAAAATCACCAATAACTCATGAATACAGATTATCATCATTTATATAATACCTACCAGGCCCCAAGCCAGGGACACCCCATTAGGGCGTCCCAGTGCCTTAATGTCTTATGGTGTTATGCTGTAGTTAATTCAATTTTGTCCTCTCTGAATTTCATGCTGTACACATCTTCCAGGCTGCGGAACTAGCACACTAATATTAAAGCGGTAATCAAGATTGCCTCTAAATATTCATAGCAATAAATGACTCCCTCGTGCCCCATGAATGCCAGGGCTGCAGCCGGAGCATTTGTCTAGTGCTGGAGAGGGATCTAGTTATTTTAGAGTTCCCTCGAATGCAATATTTTAATAATGTTGTTCTGCTTGAAAAATTAGATACGTCTGAGCTTCCAGTATCGACAGAGGAGATGAATGACTTTGGCTCAGACCCAACCATAGTCTTTGAAGGGATAACCTAGGAGCCCTGTGGCAGAGACAACTTGTTCTCGTTTTTTGGATGGTGATTCCCCTCCTACCTTCCAACTGTGCTGCCATCCCACTGCTGTGTCATTTTACCTTCATGATCATATTTCTCTAAGTCATTGAACATTTCCTATTTTTAGGGAGAAACACAAGGAGATGATGCTGTATGTCAATCCATCTATCAGAGAAAAAAAAATACTCCTACACCCATGAAAAATTACATTTATGGATTCCAGATATTTTGTACCCATTACAGGTGGAATAATTTAGATTTAAATTTGGATCAGCCTCCAATTACACAATTAAAGAACAGCGTGAATAATATGAAGAAAAAAACTCTGTATCTAATCAACTAATCCCTTTCACACATCCGTTTATACTTCTGGGATGCCTTGCCCAAGTGCATGTGGGTGACCTCGGAGAGAACAGGGCACCTGGGTCCCGGCCACACCAGCCAGCCAAGAACTCCTCTGTGAGGAATCGTGGCTCCTGGGAGCACATAAGTGTCTGAAACGTGTGTCCTTGTAACACTCCTGTCCTAGGAGGGAAGAGGGAATGCGGGGTAAATGCTCTATCCACCTTGGAATGTAGCTTCTCACCTTCACATCCCAGCAAAGTGACTGAGATCTGAGTGCTGGATGGAATTGGGAGTAGGGTGAGGCATAACTAAAAATAGCAGGAGCTACTTATGAAAAACTCTGTAATACACTTGCCCTCAGCTGAGGTCCTGTATTATAAGATGATGATACACAAACATACCTGCATGTGGGTAAGTAGGGCTATCAATAAATATCAATGCCTTGTAGCTTAAGAGGCTGTGAAATGGGAAAAAATTACATTGATTCACTTGTCCTTTCAAACTAAAGAAAAAAAAATTCATTCTCATGATCTTGGAGTAAGCAGGAACCACTGAATGTTGCCGTGAATTCCTCTTGGCTCCCTTGTTAGAGAGAACTTGCCTCCAAAGTCCGAAGCTCTCTCCCCGAGTGGCTCTTTCCTTCTCTCCTGTTCAACATCCCACAGGAAGTGATCCTGCCCTCCCAGGGATGTCCATTCCACAGATTTCCATTCGATCTGCCTGTGGCCCTTTCTGGCTACTGCCTGCTTTTTCCTTCACCTCCAGCCTGGCGTTCCCACCACCACCACCACCCGGCCTTGAGCCACTCTCACCTGCGTAGTCCCCAATCCTGGATCACACCCCTGACCCCACCTGCTTTGTCCAACCTGTCACTGGGCCCTGAACACTGCTCAGACCTGTCTAGTAGGGTTCAAGTACACGGGAACATTTCATCAGTCATGAAAGAAAAGACAAACTATGAGGCCACTGTTATAAGGTTCAAAGTAGTAAAGCTAAACAGTGTGTTCCTTGGAGATGAAACTATAGGAATTTAAGGCCATAATTAATAGAAAGTTCAAGATAATGGGTCTCTTGCTCCAGGAATGAAAGAAATGTAATAATGAACTTGGAGTGAGGGGGGTGAATGGACTGAACTACCTCTCCTTTTACCCCCAAATTTATGTGCTGAAATCTTAAGCCCCAGTACCTTGGAATGTGACTGTATTCAGAGACACATCCTTTAAAGAGATAATTAAGGTAAAATGACGTCATTTGATCTTGGATTCCCCAGCCTCCGGAACTGTGAGCAAATTAGTTTCTGTTGTTTTAAGCACCCAGTGTGTGGTGACCTGTTGTGACCATCCTCAGACTAACATGGGGGCTTCTACCATCCTGGTGATGTCTTGCCTTTTCAGCTGGATGGTAGGTGATTATTTTATTGTTGTTTTTCAGACTATACCTACACATTTGATACGCTCTTTTGGATGTACATTCCCAATTTAAAAAGTAGAATTACCCTTACCGCCAAAATATTTCCTTTTTTTTTGAGACAGAGCCTCAAGCTATCACCCAGATGGAGTGTTGTGGCTTCACAGCTTACAGCAACCTCCAATTCCTGGGCTCAAGTGAGTTTCCTGCCTCCACCTGCCAAGTAGCTGGGACTACAGGCGCCCGCCACAACGCCCGGCCATTTTTTGGTTGCAGTCGACATTGTTGTTTGGCAGGCCTGGGCTGGATTTGAACCTGCCAGCTCAGGTGTACGTGGCTCGTGCCTTAGCCGCTTGAGCCACAGGCGCCGAGCCACTGCCAAAATATTTCTGACGTATTGATTACCATTTAATCGATTTCCTCAGCCAATGCAGTTAACTCTAAGCATTCAACAAAAGACACTGTCCCATTAGGGGAATCGATACATCATTTTAAAGAAAAATGCTGCAATTCACCAATACTACTTCATCAACTTCAACAGATAACAATGAAAAATAAAGTGGGATGAATATGTGCATTTAAACCAAGAAGCCTGAGGGAATGAGCAGTTTTGAAGGAAAAAAGCTGTGTCTCCCCCTCCGTTGATTTCCCCTGTACCATTCACGTCTCAGCTAAAATATGTAAAGATTTTCTTGCTTCCCTGGAGAAAAGTATACTCTTTGAATGATGTTGACATTACAATGTTAAAACAGCTCTTCCAGGTACTTTATGTGGAATTAGCACGAATGTTTATATTTAAACCATCTCCCTTCTTTGGGGGAACAGAATGCCACAAATAATTTTTATTTACAAATACAGGTGTCGGAATTTCTCTTTAAGATAGTTATGTTTATGTTGGTATCTTAGGCAGACAAATTTGTAGCTAAAATAACTTATTTATATGTATACACAAACATGGTATTTGGGTACATTTTGACAGAATATTGAGACATATTTTCTATTGTTTGGTAAGCATAACTAATAATCTTGTTTTTCAAAGGTATAATTAATAAGTACCCATTGAAAACCCTGGAGAGAACATTATGTACATATTTATAAGTAAATCAAGGGTCAGCAAGGATAAGTAAATATAGGCAAAGGTCCCTGACACAGACTCAAAAGCAAGTAACTGTACAGAACTTAAAAACACTTTTGCATACTATATTAAAAAGAAGTGATGTGTATTTACTGTCACATAGGATTGAATAGTAATGTCAATTTTAAAAGTTTGGCAAACACTCAGAAATCTATATAGTTCTTATAAGCACCAGACCATGCCAAACTCTATAAATTAAAGCAGTGTGTGTGGTTGTTTGCTAGGACGAATCCACAATAAATAAGACCTATTTAAAATTGAAAATACATATAATACTTCGTGTGTGTGGAAATTCACCAGTTTAACTCTCAGGCTTCTGTGGCTCTTTAAATGATATCATCCATCAATTAAAATTGGCAAAGACTGTCCTTAATGCACATAAGAAAAAAAATTCCTCTTGTTTGCACCCAATTTTATCTCCTGGAGGCACCAATATTTTAAATAGTTTATTACTTAGGAAGCAAGTGGATGATATAAGTTTTATGCCTTTATCACTAAGTCAGAGCTGCCCCAAAACACTTTCTATGAAGATAGAAATTTTCCATATCTGTGCTGCCACCAGCCACATGGATCTACTTTGTCCTGCAATGTGCCCAGTGTGACTGATGAACAAATTTTAAAATTTTAGGTAATTTAAATTTAAATAGACACACATGGCTGATGGCTACCATACCAGACATAGACTACAAGAAAATTTACAAAGAGTGGCCCTAAAAACAAACTGAATAAGACTTCAGCCTCGATTGGCCCCCAGTAATTGGGCCTTTGTGCTTGATTTGTCTTTTCCCCCAAACTCACGTGCCTTTCAGTTATTGTTTTTGTATAAATTTTGCTTCATGTTCACTAATTATTTTCAAGTTTGATATTTGGAATCTCCAGTTCATTTTCTCCTAAAGTGCAGGAATATGTAGTTGGTTGGTTCAGAGTACAGCTGGGCAAAAGGTCTCTTGAACTCTGGAATCGTAACAGTGCCTGTCCAATGTGGAATATTAGAAAATGATGTATAAACCTTTTATTCTCATAGCTCTCATACAATCATCAACCCAAAAGCTCGCAGAGCAAAGGCTGACAAGACCAACCCCACGACAGTACACGTAATTCAACGTGGTGGTGGTGGCGTCCACTCGCCCTGCCCGTGCCTTGCTCACTGGTCAAAAGTAGGTACCTTTGAGCTCATGGTGCCTCCTCCATGGGATAGCCCAATCCTCAGCCTGTTTTTCTCTTTCTAAGCTGCCAAGAAACCTTAATTTATGCCCTGGGACGGCATGGCATCTGTCCTATTCTTAGGGTGACCAAATCATTTGTGAATAAAAGGAGTTGGTGGGGCGACACCTGTGGCTCAAAGGAGTAGGGCACAGAGGTGGTGGGTTCAAACCCAGCCCCGGCCAAAAACTGCAAGAAAAAAAAAATAATAATTTTTTTTATTTTTTATTATCTTTATCATTAAATCATAGCTGTGTACAATAGTGCAATCAAGTGGTACAATGTGCTGGTTTCATATATAATCTTAACTATTTTCATCAAACTGATTAACATAGCCTTCCTGGCAATTTCTCCGTTATTATATGAAGACATTTGTATTCTGCATTTAGCGAGGTTCATCTGTACCCTTCTAAGATGCACCGTAGGTGTGGCCCCACCAATTACCCTTCCTCCGCCCCAACCTCCCCTCTCCCCTCCCTACCCTTGCCCCTTTCCCTATATTCTTGTGTTATAGTTGGGTCATACCATTCATACAACAGTTATAAATTAGCTTCATAGTAGGGCTGAATACATTGGATATTTTTTCTTCCATTCTTGAGATGTTTTGCTAAGAAGAATATGTTCCAGCTCCATCCATGTAAACACGAAAGAGGTAAAGTCTCCATCTTTCTTTAAGGCTGCGTAATATTCCATGGTGTACATGTACCAAAGTTTATTAATCCATTCATGGGTCGATGGGCACTTGGGCTTCTTCCATGACTTAGCAATTATGAATTGGGCTGCAAGAAACATTTTTGTATAGATATCTTTGTTGTAGTGTGATTTTTGGTCTTCTGGGTATATACCTAGTAAGGGAATTGTAGGGTCGAAAGGAAGGTCTATTTTTAGATCTTGAAGTACTCTCCAAACATCCTTCCAAAAGGACCGTATTAGTGTGCATTTGCACCAGCAGTGTAGGAGTGTTCCCTTTTCTCCACATCCACGCCAACATCTCTGGTTTTGGGATTTTGTCATGTGGGCTAATGTTACTGGAGTTAGGTAATATCTCAGAGTAGTTTTGATTTGCATTTCCCTGATGATTAAGGATGATGAGCATTTTTTCATGTATCTGTAGGCCATGCGCCTGTCTTCTTTAGAGAAGTTTCTCTTCAAGTCCTTCGCCCACCCTGAGATGGGATCACTAGTTCTTTTCTTGCTAATACATTGGAGTTCTCTGTGTATTCTGGTTATCAAACCTTTGTC
>CAUYRH010071421.1:0-23812 GCA_963574655.1 Perodicticus potto
CCAATGTATACATCCCTAATATGAAGCAAATTTATATCTTTTAGGTGAAGGCTACAACCCATTTATTACACAAGAAGATGGGGAGAGGGGAGAGGAAGGGAAGGGGAGGGAGAGGGTGAGGGGAGAGAGGATAAAGGGTGAGATCACACTTGTGGTGCATATTTGAAGGGTCAGGAGAAATCTTCTAAACACAGATCAAAAATGTTTTCACTTAGTAAATGAGAAAATCTCATGAATGGTATGTCAATCAGGTGGATGAAAATATCTCCGATTGTATGTGAAGCCCGCACACTGTACCCCATGAGTGAATTATTATACACAGCTATGATTCAATAAAAATAAAAAATAAAAAAATAAATAAAAAACAAAAATCTTGTTTAAAAGAGGAAACCACATTTTACCCTATTTTTGTATTATTATTAAAGATAATTTTAATAAAATCTTAAAAAAATAAAAATAAAAATAAAACAAAATAATGCCTTTTTTAAAAAGACTAAAATATTTAACTGTATTAAACTGAGGCCATCTCTCCCCTATACATGACACAAAGGAGTTAAAATTAAGCTAATTCATTTTTTTAAATATCAAATTTCAGTTTTAAAAATGGAAAACCACATAGGTTTATCAAACCAAAGAATAGGAATTCAACATGTAGTTTATCAATAGAAACAGTGGTGTGCTACATAACTGTCCATATCACTGGCCCTACCAGAGGTGGTACCGTGTAGGAGTTAAACACCCACATGTTAGAGCCCCACTGTCTGGGCTCAGAGCCCATCTCTGATGCCACCTGTCACATAATCTCCTAGTGTCTCAGTGTCCTCATTTGGTAAATAGAGATGATGATAAAGGAAAACTGATCCCACATGTCTGTTGTGAACATTAAACAAAGTAACGTATATAAAGTGTTGACAACAGTGTTTGACACATAGAAACTAATAAATGCTACCAAAGAAAAGTGGTACCATTATATTTTCTAGTCACTTCATGTTCTGAAATCTGCAGGTAATGTTATCAGGTAGGAGAACAAACGGTGCCCCCAGCATCACCTTGCTCTATTTGAGAAATCCATGCCAATTGTTCTCCCACAGGCTAGGGTCACACCTGCTTAGCAACTCCAGGCCTCCTCTTGACCTCCTGTTTCATGTGTAAGGCTGGGGTCTCTCTCTATAGCTTCTGACAGCATTAAGTGACTTCTTTAAATATTGTACAGAATATTATAAATGAATATATAAATATGTTAGGATGACATAATAAAACATGTAAACCCAGTACAATTAAATAATTGCATATAACAAATAAAGTCACTGGTGCTAAAATGAATTATGTAGGCCAAAAAGAAAAAGAGGGAAATTGCTGCAGAAATTTCCATGGAAATTACATTATTTGGCATAAAAAGGTGTAGTATGTTTAAAATATTAGTATTCTAATATTTTACTTTGCACTGACCACTCAGATTGGGGGGGTATTTTTAAAAATTCAGTTTATATATCATTTTGGTAAATATTTCTTCTATCCTCAGTAAAACTCAATGTTCTTAAAATTTTTGAATAAGAAATCATCGAAACATAATGAAGTCAATTCAATGTTACGTGGGATGACAGCATAAAAAGCAAGTTAGGAGGCAGAAAGAAATACGTGATAAACCTCAGAGGATGGATCTGTAAATCCCGATTGCCTAGGTCAGCACATGGCACACCGCGGGCAATTAATAAATAGTTGTCTGGGTTTTGAGTGAATAAAAAAATTGTTTACTTCTAAACCTATTATAAAGTAGAAGATTCTGGATTTTGTATAAGGAGTCAGTGGTCTGAAAAGCTGTTCTCATTTGGAAATATGACGAGAGATTGGCTTATCACGCTGACCGTGGGTGCAGTGGGCAGTCAGTAGGTGAAGTCCAAGGTCGTTAAACGTGCTACGATATTGATGGAGATGAATGGAACTATGACAGGACACTTCAGCATGATAAACAATTTTTCCACGCAGTATCCAAACAGCAGCCCATTGAGAATTACTAGAAGCAGAAATAGGGTGGTTGGTGGGATTGAAAAAAAACAAAGACTAGCAAATCAGAGCAAGAAAATCGGAAAGGTAGGGAGCAGGAGTTAGACACTGTATACTACCCAGAAGGTCTCTGCTATTGGAGGGGACAGAAGTGTTTGGAAAACTCAGCAGGCCCTGACACAGCAGCCAGCTAATATATATTTATTTATTTATTTATTTTTGACACAGAGCCTCAGCTGTCACCCTGGATAGAGTGCTGTGGCATCACAGCTCACAGCCACCTCCAATTCCTGGGCTCAAGCGAGTCTCTTGCCTCCGCCTCCCAAGTAGCTGGGACTACAGGCGCCCCCCACAATGCCCGGCCATTTTTTGGTTGCAGCCATCATTGTTGTTTGGCAGGCCCAGGCTGGATTCGAACCCGCCAGCTCAGGTGTACGTGGCTGGCGCCCTAACCTGTTGAGCCACAGGCGCCGAGCCCAGCCAGCTAATATTTAAAATCACCTAAGTTAGAAGTCTCAGTTTAAAAGCAGTCACTTTTAAAAAATAAAACAAATATAGAATAATTACGAAGTAGATTGCAAATTTATTTCAGATTTAAGGTAAGAGATTCAAAGAAATTCCATGTGTGTGGCAAGCATCCGGGGTATGTCCACCGAGCTCCACCCACACACGGCCGCGTACCCCTCCCCTCTCAGGCCTCTCCATCAGTGGGGGACTTCGTGGGAACGACCTCAGGCCCTGAGCATCAGGTGGTTCATCAAAGATGAGGAGAGAGCTAAGAAGAAACACTGTGAGGGGGAGAGAGCTAAGGAGAAACGCTGTGCGGGGGGAGAGAGCTAAGGAGAAATGCTGTGGGGGGGAGAGAGCTAAGGAGAAATGCTGTGGGGGGGAGAGAGCTAAGGAGAAATGCTGTGGGGACTTGTGCCAGGATAGGACAGAGAAGAAAGAAGACTTCTAAAGGAAGGTAAAGATGTTCAGGAGAGCCCTCCTAAGAAGCTTCACAGCACAAAGAACACAACGTACACAGGCAGCAACATTACAGCCCTGTTTATTTCACTTATTAAATATCTGTTCAGTATTTGTGCACGTTAGGCATTGTGCTAGGCCCTCGGGAGTGAGATGAACAAGAAACACAGCCTGGGGCAGCACCTGTGGCTCAAAGGAGTAGGGCGCCAGCCCCTTATGCCAAAGGTGGTAGGTTCAAACACAGCACGGGCCAAAAACTGCAAAAAAAAAAAAAGACAAACAAAAAAATGAAACACAGCCTGGCCCTCGTGAAGTCTATTGTTCACCAGGAGAGGCAGATATTCAATAATCGAAGTTCCCCGGGTGCCTAGAGAAAGGACGGCAAGCGGATCTATTTTGGATGGCAGGAAGAAGGAGTTCTTTAAAGAAATGGCATCTTTCAGGGTTCTGAAAGACAGGAGTGAGGATGTCTCTGCAGAAACGCATTCGGGAAGGGGCTCAGTCTGCACCCAGACCAGACAGTCTGACGATCCCCGAGCTCTGACAAAGGCAGCGTGAGCTGGTGGTGAGTTGGGGAAACAGACACGAGATAAGGGTGAGGACACGCTGGGGACATGCCCCTCAACCTCCTACAGGAGTTTGGGTTTTAACTGAAACACTGGTGGGCTTTAATCAGACATGAGACAATGTGTATCTGCATAAGGCCCCTCTGCTGTAATATGCAGAAGAATTGCTAGAAAACAGGCAAAGATACTATTAAGGAAACTAAAGTACTGGTCCAGGTGAGAAATGATGGTGGCCTAGTGGGCAGTGACAGCAGTGGAATAGGAGACAGGGAGAGATACTACGTAGAGACTCCAGGGAACTGGTGATGGGTTGGATGTAAAGAATGAGGAAGGAAAGTCAAAGATGACTCACTGGTGTGACCAACTTCCAGGATGCCAGAGGCTGATGTGAGGAGATGAGATTAGAGGAGGAAAAGCCTCAGGGGATGACACTCAGGACTGATGTGGACTTGGTCACTGTCAGTGTCTGAGGACCAGCCTAACAGAGAGTCCTGGCATTCTAATTCCCAACTCAGTAGTGAACCCTGAATCAGGAGGTGAATTTGGGAGTTGCAGACACAGATGGCCTTGGATGTGACTACCTAGGAAAAGCTTATTCATCTTAGTTCATGGACAACACACTATTAAGTTCTCTAAAGTCAAGTAAATTTGATCCCATGGGAGAATAGTTTCATTTTTAATATTTGTTCTATTACATTTCACTCAGTAACCAGTTTTTCTGGTCTGCATTCTCATAGAAGTGAAAAGAACCTTGTATGGTGGCTCTTTGTACTTAGCATTTAAATAAAAGATGCCTTCTGAGGAGAAGCAATAATTGGTGGTTGTTCATGTACTGTCCGTATTATTTATGAGTTCAGTAAAATTGTCACTAGCAAACACAGACGTTCACTGTGAATCTGAAACATGCTGAACAGCAAGTTAATGTGGGCAGCATTGCAGCTTCCATTTCTGTTCCATGTCTTAAATCCTGCAGGCCCCATCAGCACCTACCAGTGAAGCCTGAACCCTCAGCTTCACGTTCCTCCCACTTCTCTCTTACCACACCCACACGACAGGGCAGGATTAACAGCAAGTGTTAGTACTGCTTCCCTGTGCCCAGGGGAAAATGGGAGGGACCCATTGGCTAACTCCACATTCCGAACGCACTTTCTGGAAGCTTCCGTGGTCTCATCGAGTCACTCCCTCTCTGCTCACTTGTTGATCTTCCACCCCTTAAAATCAGGAGCTGTGTCTAATTCACCTCTGAGTCTCCAAGAAATGCAAATGCCTGTTGAATAAATTACATTGATCCATCTTAATGTTGTGTAATATGGGAAAATTGACTGTTGTCTTAAGCATAGAAAAATTACCTTATATTTTTTGAATCATGGAAAAAAATAAACTGTTTTACTCCTATAAATGCAGTTACTCTTATAATCTTAAAGACACTGGTCAATTTTTTAAAGGGCTATCTGTCTTTGAAAAGACTAGTGTCCAGTGCCCAGGGCTGAGTCCGGGTTGCAGTTCCAACTGCCCGCTGAGGCCCCATCATCTCCAGCCTTTAGGTAACATTACTCATCGTACCATTTAAATAAAGTAGAAGACAGGCCAAAAATTTCTTACTAAGATGTTTATACTTTCAAAATCTTCCAGTCTTAAATCTAGGATTTTACCATAACAGAAAATGGCAAGGCTTTTTCAGAATTTAAAAGTATGCACAAAATCATTGTAACCCTGCTCTAAAAAAAGCACACAATAAAAATAAATAAATGAATAAATAGCAGTCCTAAAATTGTGCAAAGCAAAATTTCTGGTGCTCAAAGCAAAAGATATGCTCTCATTATATTTCTCTTGACGTATTCTGTTCTTCTTATACAATAGCATTCAGCCATAAATAGGGTTTTTCGAGAAAAATGAAAGATCTGTAAGAAATCTTTCTTGGCATTAGAACTGAGCTGGAATTCTAGCTATGTTGGAGTCCCTTAACTTCCTAGTTTCTCAGTTTCTTCATCTGTTTAACAGAACTAATCATAATTTTACCTTAAAGTGTCATTATATGAAATTCAATGAGAAAGGGCAGTTAACATTCAGTAGATGGTTATGGAATATGTGGACCCTCCTTCCTGATCACATGTAGAGCAGGGTTAAGTACATGGATTCTGGGATCAGACTACTTGCTATGTGAACACGGGAAAATTATTTAACCTCTTGGTGCCTCAGTCAGCTACCTGAAAATGCAGAGCTTCTTATTCAAAATTATTAAAAATTTTGAGAAAGCAGCAGCAGAGCATTAAATCAAGTGCGGGCCCTCCCTGAGGTACCATGCAATTGTACAGATTGCTGGCCAGTGAAGCCAGTCTTGGCCTTAGGTTTTGGTCCTGAGGACATTGAACCTCTTACAAGATTGGCATAGGAATTAAATGGGGCAATAGATGTTAAAAAAAAAAAATAGAATAATGTCTGGCATATGTTTGAGTGTGAGACATACACACATTTGCAACAACAGATACTTCATGAGATTCCTAGAGTTATTTCTGAATTATTAACAGCTATGTCTTCCAAATTGTAATTTTATAACATAAATATGAGGGCTGTCTGGAAAGTGTCCCAATCACGGAATATGAAAAATTGAAATATACGTGGCTGGATACTTTATGGACAGCCTTTATATGTGCTATATGGTTTGAATATCCCACAAAATGTATGTGTTGAAACTTAATCACCAAAATGATAGTATTAAGAGAATGACCTTTAGGAGGTGATTATATCATAAGGGCAAAGCCATCATAAATGGGATGAGTGTCTTTGTAAAAGGTCTGGAGAGACCTAACGTAGGCCCTGTTGCTTTCTGCTCTTCTGCCACGTGAGGACACAATGAACATCCTCTCTCTGGAGGATGCAAGAACAAAGCACCATCTTGAAAGCAGAGACTAGGTTCTTACTAGAAACTGAAACTGCCAGCACCTGGATTTTGAACTTTCCAGCCTCCAGAACCATGAGAAATAAATTTCTATCTGTTCTTATAAATTGCCTTGTATTACGTATTTTGTTACAGCAGAACAACGGACTAGGATAGTACAACAAAAAGAATGTACCAAAAAAGTCCTCATATTTCAAATCCTTTATTCTTTACCCACCCTCCTCTAACATCTTCTCCTGGTATAATTGAATGTCCTTCCCTTCCATGGCTTTCATTCTTGGGATAACGCTAAGGAAGATAAAGTAAAAGCAGAATCTGTATTCCAGATTTTTCAGGAACTTGTAGGAAGATGAACTGTCCAAAATCCACTGGTCAAGCTTCATTTTTAGAAAGAGTTAAATACTAAAATCCAGCAAGAAAAGATCTTTGAGAAAGAGCAATGGAAATGAACTCAGACCCAACCAAAGATAATAGTCCCATCCCTGTCAAACCAGGAGAAGAGGAGTCAAAGGAGAAAAGTCCTCAATATTGGGACATGACATCACAGCCATTTCTGTTCCTAGACTCTCCTTCAAAGAAATCATGGAGGAGCAAGTACTTGAACCTAGAATAAGAATATTAGAATTCATCATGCCTAAGTTGATTATTTTAAAATATCTTCTGTCCAGAATTGACACTTTGCCATGCTGGAGAGATATTAGCACTAAAAGAGAAAAACTAGTTTGCTAATAAAAGACCAAAAACAGAAGGTGACTAGAGTCATCACTGAAATACAAAATTTCATCAGAAGAAGAAAATGATTTAAAATATTCTTTCAAATGGATCCTTGAAAAGTGACAGCATCTCTTCCAGTACAGATATGGAGAGAGGGGAGCACTTTTTTTTTTTTTTAAGAGACAGAGTCTCTTTTCATTGCCCTGGGTAGAGTGCTGTGGCATCACAGCTCACAGCAACCTCCAACTCCTGGGCTTAGGCTTTTCTCTTGCCTCAGCCTCCCAAGTAGCTGGGACCACAGGCACCTGCCACAACCCACAGTATTTTTTGTTGCAGTTTGGCTGGCCAGGTTCAAACCCTCCACCCTCGGTATGTGGGGCCCATGGCCTCCCCACTGAGCTGCAGGCGCCACCCAAGGGGAGCACTTTTACACCCCTGGTGGGACTGCAAACTAACACAGCCCCTTTATAAAGAAGTATGGAGAATCCTCAAAGAACTCAAATTAGATCTCCCATTTCATCCTGCAATCCCATTTCTAGGCATCTACCCAATAGGAAAAAAATCCTTTTATCATAAGGACATTTGTGCTAGACTGTTTATTGCAGCTCAATTTACAATTGCCAAAATGTGGAAACAACCTAAATGCCTACCAACCCAGAAATGGATCAACAAGCTGTGGTATATGTATACTATGGAATATTATACAGCCACTAAAAAAGATGGAGACTTTACATCTTTTGTATTGACCTGGATGGAGTAGAAACACATTATTCTTAGTAAAGAATGGAGAAGCAAGAATCATATGTACTTAATACTAATATAAAGCCAGTAGATAATCCAATATATACCCTCATAAAAGAAAAACTCAATTCAATTCAAATTGGGGGGAGGCAGAATGTAAGGGTACATAGCACACCCTTTGGCTTGGGACACAAGTACAAAAGGGACTCTACCTAACAAAAACAAATATTATAACCTAGTTGTTTGTACCCTCACATTAATCTGAAATTTAAAAAAGAAAAGTTACAGCATCTCTTGCTGATTTGATGTGATAAATAGGATAGACAGTCACACTTTCCCAGCATGTTTCTTCATAGCCTAAAAAGGAAATACCAAAAATATAGTGGCAATCATCATCATCATTCCAGTAATACTGACTTTTTTTCCAGGGAACTTAAAGTACTTGTTAAATATCATCCTATAATGGAAAGAAGGAAAATGGACTAGTGGACTGTAGCATTACTGTCATTATTTGGATAATATAATAGCACCTGTAGTGAACTGTAAAGAAGTCGCAAAAATCAAACATCTAAGACATATAATAACATACAGACATTTCTCTTATTTAGACCTCTGGACTTCATTTCCTCTATAAAAGTGCCTGGGCAATTGAGTTTTGATAGCTCATAATGTAAATTACATCAGCATGAGTTTAAGATGATACAACAATTTAGAAAATAGACAGCCAAATGGGAAATGTTGCATTACTCAATGTTCTTGACTCACAAATGGAGCAGCTTTCCAATACTGTGCCCATGATTAGCCTCATACCAGCTCTTCATACAGATTAGATGTTGGTGGAATAAGCATTTAGACAGTAGAGCAATTTTTTTTAGTCTACTATAAAAAGTCCATCATGAATCTTTTTTTAAAGAGCAATATTTTATTTCTCAAACTATGTGGCAAGTACATAGTCATAAATTTTGTAATTATTTTTTAAACTATAGTTTGTGAATATACAAACACAGGTGTGTTTCTTTATGTATACAGTAGAACCTCCATAGTTGACCACCTCCCTACATTAACCACCTCCTTAAGTTGACCTAATTTTCATAGACTGTACATGCACCACACTCATTACAGTAGACCTAGTTCCCCATGTTGACCACCTCTGTATGTTGATCAGTTTATTACAGCCCCTTGGGTGGTCAACTTACAAAGATTCTATTGTATTTCCTTTGTAATATTTGGTATTTTTATTAATTGACTTTTAATTTACAAATACAATCATATATATTTATAGTGTAAAACATGGTGTTTTGAGCTATATATACATTGTAAAATGGCCAGAAGGGGTATGTGTAAAACTCACATGCACTTTTTTATAGTGGTAACACATAAAATCTACTCTTAGCAATTTTTACAATAAAATACATTGTCGTTAATTATAATCATGATGTTATACAATATATATCTGAACTTACTCTGCTTGACTGAAATTTTGTATCCTTGGGCCAACCTGTCCCCGTCCCCCTCAACGCCCTGGCAAACACCATTCCACTCTCCACTTCTATGAGTTCAACTTTTTCAGATTCCACCCACAAGTGAAGTTACATGGTATTTTTCTGTGCCTGGCTTATCTGATTTCACAGAACATGATGTCTGGGTTTATCCATTGGCATCATAAGTGATGGTATTTCCTTATTTTGTAAGGCTGAAGAATATTCCATTTTTAATATATTCCACATGTTTTATTCATTCACCTGTTGATGGACCCTTAGATTGATTCTATATCTTGGCTTTTGTGAATCTTGCTGCAATGAACCTGGAAGTGTAGGTAGATATCTCTTTGACATACTGATTTCATTTCCTTTGCATATAAATCCAGAAGAAAATTTCTGATTCTGCTATCATATGGTAGTACAGTTTTTAATTTTTCAAGGAACTTCAATACTGTTTTCCATAATGTCTGTAGTAACTTAACATTTCCACCAACCATCCTTACAGATCTGGAATTCATTTAGTGTATAGACAGTACTGACATCTGAGGTTCCATTAGCGTATTCTCATGAGTTCTTTTCAATCTATAAGTATGTTAGTCTCAAATGTATAACTTCAACAAAATTATTTGAAAGTCAGGCAGATATTGGCTCGGCGCCCCTGGCTCAGTGAGTAGGGTGCTGGCCACATACACCAAGGCTGGTGGGTTCGAGCCTGAGCCAGGTCCGCTAAACAATGACAACTACAACCGAAAAATAGCCGGGCGTTGTGGTGGGCACCTGTAGTCCCAGCTATTTGGGAGGCTGAGGCAAGAGAATAACTTAAGCCCAAGAGTTTGAGATTGCTGTGAGCTATGACGCCACAGCACTCTACCGAGGGTGACAAAATGAGCCTCTGTCTCCACAAAGAAAGTAAGGCAAATATAATCTCACTACCAGTAAAACTGAAAAGACGAGATTCTATAGAGACAGATTTGTTCACTGGAATGTAGTTCTAACAGACAGGAGTTTTGGAGTCAGAGGTACATATAATTTCTATCCCCACCACTTACTAGCTGTATGAACTTGGACTGAGTACTTTGATTTTTCAAGCCCTCAGTTTTACTGACCATAAAATTATCATAATCACAGCACCTACTTCATAGGGTTTCTGTAAGGAGCCAAGAAACAATCCATGTGAAGTGCTCAGTACCTGTGAGCTACATTCATACATCTGAAGGTTAAAATGCATTTAGCAGATGTTAGAGAGAACATAACACATAACACAACTTGGGATATGAGTCAATTTAGCATCATCTCAAAAATCAATATTGTCAGAATTTCTGACCACTGCTACCACAACATTAGTTTTTGAATGGCTTCTGAGAGCCCACTCAGGAGTTCTGGGGAGTTACCTGGAGTAGGGAAGATGTGGGGTGGGAGTGGTGGGGAGCGGTGATAGGCTAGGGATGTAAGAGTTAGGAGGAGCAAAGTGCCTTGACGCAGCCCTCCCTCAGGCTCACAGCATTGGAACACACCTTCAGTTACTCACTTTCTGTTGCGCCCACATCCAATCCATCAGCTCCCTGTCAGTGCTGTCATCAAAGTGTATCTCCAATTTGGCTGTGTCAGACCACCTCTGATTCCACCACTTTCTTCTATGTCACCATTTTTCTCAGCACTCCCAGCTCTTCCTCAAAATCTGTTCTCAGCACCATAGCCATAGTGATCCTATGGAAATCTAAACCAAATCTTGTCCCCTACAATCAAGACATTCCAATGGTTTCCAAACTAATGTAGAGTGAAATCCCAAAAAGGTTTTCACAAACTACTTCTCCAATATCACTCCACAGCACACTCCCCCTCGTTCTGTCTTCCCAGCCACACAACCTCCCCGCTGTTCCTCAAACACAGCAAGCACGTTTCTCCCTCAGGGTCTTTGCGCTCATGATACCCACCTATCTGGACCACTCTTCTCCTGACGTACACACAGATGTCATGAATTCCTTCAGAATTCCTTGAGATTCAAATGACACTTTCCCCAAGATGCCTGCCCTGACCCTGCCTTCTCACTGAGCCACCCCAGTACCAGTTGCTATCTCATCCCATTCTCTTCTTCATGGCACTTACCACCACCCCCAAACAAATCTATTTATTCATTCTCTGTTTACTGTCCAGTATTTCCATTGAAACTTAAATTCCATAGCAGAAATTTATTTTCTTCACCATATCCCAGTACCTAAATTAGTCCTCAGTACACAAATGGTTGCTTAACAGGACTTCAAATAGCTGGTTTTCCACACCCATGGGTTCCTCCTCCAAGAAGTCAGTCAACTACAGATGGAAAATATTCTCACCCGAATGGCATCTATATAAATATGTATTGACTTTGACCTGGTCATTATTTCCTAAATGATACACTGTAACTATTTACATAGCATTTGCATTGTATTGGGTATTATAAGTAATGTAGAGGTTATATAAAGCATCCTGGAGGGTGTGCATAGGTTATATACACACACTACGACATTTTATATCTGGGGGTTGAGCGTCTGTAGATTTGGGTGTCTGTGGGAGGTCCTGGAGTCAATATCCCAGGGATGCTGAGCCATGATTGTAATTGACCGGCAGACTGAAGGAGAAATCCTGGATGACTCTTAGGATCTTGTCTTGTGAAAGTGGACAGATGATGGTGCAATTTCACTGAGATTAGGAATCTGGGAAGAGAACTGGGTCGGGGTATGTTAGCTCCCTATTGCTGTGTACCAAATTGCTCCAAAAGTTAGCATCTTAAAACAGGGAACACACAGTATCCGAGGGTCATAAATATGAGAGCAGCTTAGCTGGGGGGCAAAGAGAATCTCAAAATGTTGCAGCTGAGCTACCAACCAGGGTTGCAGTCATCTCAAGGTTCTATTGTAACTAAGGAATTCACTTCAAAGCTCACGAATGTGGTTGCTGGCAGGTCTCAGTTCCCCACAAGTTATTGGCTTGAGGCTTCGAGTCTTTGCAACATAAGCCTCTCCTTAGGACTGCTCATAACACAGCAGCTGGCTTCCCCTCAAGTAACAAATCCAAGGGAGAGTGCAAGCAAGGGAAAGCATTCGAGACAGAAACTGCAGGATTTCAAACTGACACTAGAAGTGACATACCATCCCTTCTGCCACATGATGCTGGTCACACAGACCCACCCTGGTACAATGTGGGAGGGGCCTACAAATTTGAGTGAACACGTAGAAGGGATCAAGGAGGCAGCTTGGAGACTGGCCACCCAGGGGGAATTTGTATGCTCAGCAAAGGGCAGGTCAATTTTGAGGGACCTTTGAGATATTTAACAGGAAACGTGGGGGAGGCAGAGGTGGGTGCAGTTCACAACAATAAACACAGGCCAAGGGAACCAAGAAAACATCCTTGTACTAAAGGATGTTTTAAGCGTGTTTAAATGATAATCACAACTCCCGATTCAAGCTTATTAACCTGAAATCCTGCCAAAATTTGAGATTAAAGGTGATCTACTTTCATTTTATCTTACACTACCAGCCATGTTTTTCCTGATGTATGACTTTCAAAGAATATAAATGCTTCTTAAATTTAGGAAAATCTTCTACTTCATAACTAACAATTAATATTAAACTATGTAATTCAACGAACTATTAATTCATTCTAGTCATAACATTTCACCTCCCACCACTGAGGAATGTTTATAAAGAGTAAATTCAGAATGCATAAAATCCATTTTCCATTTATTGTACATTTTTATTGTGAAGCTTGAAATCATCAGGCAAGAACATTTCCTTACTGAATCCAATCTTCTCTATTATCTTCCACTTCAGAGAAAAAAGAAATAATACTTTCAAAAGTGCCCTTACTTTTGCCACCTTGCCCCACCCTCTCTAGGAACGTGGCCATGATTAATCTCTCCACCTCTCTCTGGACTTTTCAGCTTAGCATATAAACACTTACATATGTCTCTGCTTAAGCAACAACCTTTCCTTACCTTTTTTTCTTATCAGCTGTAATGTTATCTGCTTCTTTTCTACCTCTGACAAACTTTACAAAGAAAGGACACTAGGGACTTTCTATACTTCTCTCTCCATTTACTAAAATCTCTCTGCTCTACTAAAACTCCTCTCCCACGGCCAGCAACGATCTGCTAGCCATCAAATTTGTTCATTGCCTTTTTTGCATTTCCATCTTTCTCTGCTGGATTCTATTGCATCAATGGCCTTTTTGGAACAAAACTCTCACTTCTGATTCACCCATTCCCACTCTCTCCTCTGTCACTTTGCACGAACCTAGACATGGTCTGTGATTTCTCCTCTTCTTCCAGGGCTTTCTCGCTCGTCAGTCTCATCAAGGCCATGACTCCAAACCCCCTGGATGCTGATGAGATCTATGTACCTATTCACAGCTCTCATTTATCCCTCAAGGTCAGCCCCACTTTTTAACTGAACTGAATATATTCCCTCTTTTCATGGGGAAACCATTCTCCTGAGTCAAAGCTGGAAACATTTTCACACCCTTCACACTCGACTCTCCCCGGATTGCCAACATGGAATCAATATTCATTCTGCGTGGCTAATTCCTAGCACAGCCATTTCCTCCTCCTTATCCTCAGCCCGGAGGCCCTCATGATTTCTCATCCTCCCCCTGTTGCATTGCTATCGGCTCTAAATTGTTTCCCTGACTCTGTTTTTGTCCCTCTAAATTTTGTTTTATACACAAAGTCAGAGTCTTCTAAAATATCCCTAGAAATCCTTCAACAAATCCCCATTACAAAATAAAATCCAAACCTTATATTCTGACATTCAATTCCTTTCTTCCATTAATTGATTTGTACTTAGATACCCCTCTGTTTAGGAGCCTCATAAAAAACGCCCAGCCTTTTTGATTCAGTTTCTGCTTTTGAGTGAACTCAACATGGTTCAGACTCACTACCAATGAAGTAGCTTCTGGCCTCTGATTAACAATTAGATATTTCATCTCAACTGAGTTCAAATGCAAACTACCACTACCCTCCCACAAAAATAAACGAATAAATAAATAAATGATCCTGTGTCTTGTTTTGAAGAAAAAGGGATGGCTTTCAATAAAAGATCTTCCATCATCGGCACATTTCATTATTATGTATCTTCAAGAGAATGGGCTTCTCATCATTCAGTCAAATGTAATGTGTTGCTCTCTGGCTCTGTCCACTATAATTATCTAACCATGTAGGCAATTTGAAATGCATTCTTATTCTAGTTTCCTAATGAAAATAAAGTCTTTTTATTTTTTTATTTAAATTGGTAACTAAAAACTATATATGTTTATTAGATACAACATGATGTCTTAAAACACATGTAAATTATAGAATATCCCAATCAAGCTAATTAACAGGTCTTACTTTGCATAGTATTTTTGTGATGAGCACACTTAAATGCTATTAGCAATTTACAAGACTGCAATATACTATTATTAACTCTAGTCTGTAAATTGAATAATAGATCACTTGAACTTCTTCCTCCTTTCTAACTAAAATTTTGTATCCTTGGACCAACCTCTCCCCACCCCCTGGCACCCACCATTCTGCTTTCTGCTTCCTATGCCAACTTTTTTAGATTTCACAGATAAATAAAATCATGAAGGAATTGTCTTTGCCTGGCATATTTCCCCTCACACAATGCGTGTATGTAACAATGTGCCATGAGGCATACTTTTGTGCTTACCATTAGCTGTTAATCAAATATTGCTTATCTGATCAGTAATACTTTAGGATTTAATCTATAAATTTAGACACAAAAATCATTGATAAGGTCACCAATAAATTTCTTGAGCTAGAAATCTATTAAAATTATGTAAAGTAGTTCTACAAAACATCAGCTAAGCCCAACAGTCAAGATCGAATACTACACCCAAATTTGAACACATTTTAAACAGTGTGAAACTTCAGAAAATTTGACAAGAAAATTTTACTCAAACCACCAGTCACCTTTTGCTGCCTGACATAAGACTAAAACTGAGCTAGGCGAGTGAAGGGATTGATCGTCTCCCCACCATTTTCTCGCACTCCACATGCTAATTCCTCTGCACCTTCCAGGATACTTTCAGCTCAGCCAGCAATGGGTCAGTCTTCACATGCCAGACTCTAGGCTTGAGCCAAGTGGTGGTGGACCCCCAGCTGGTTTCTTAATAGAGCTGGTTCCCAATATTATCCAGCTGGGTGTGAAAGAAACATATTTTGCCTTCATAGTGCCTAAAGAAGTCTTTCACGGACCCCAATTCTTAATTAACATTGAGCAGTGGTTTTGCTGACTTCTTCATTTGTGTAAAACTTACACAACCCATACAGCATGTTGCCCCAAAAGGAATCATTGTACAATAAGACTTTTTGATAAGCACTGTGAGCTATCCAGTAAGGGTCCGTAGAGAAAAGCAGTGACTGGGAGTCTGGAGACGCAACGTGAATCTCATCACTGCCTCTTCCCAGCTAACCAGCTCTTAGCACAGCACATGTCCTCACCATCTTCAGTTTCCCCAGCTGCAAAACTGAGGTAATGACTCTCTCAAGTGACAGTTTCGGCTTAGGTAACAAGTGAGGCAGTACATGTGACCACCTTTTTATGAAACTGTAAAGCAACGTACAAATCTCTCCTTAGTGAAACTAGATTCTTCAAGTCAATTTCTGTCCCTGCTTCCTGTTTGGGATAAAGGTGAAACTTGGTGAAACTAACATTTTTCAGGTTAAAAAACATCTAGTTCCACATGTCTCTGCATGCATCTTAAAAGGGAAGTGCACTTTGATTGACTAACAGCTGTATAACTGTGAAGAAAACTGAGCTAAAATGGGACTTAGGTAATATTAAGGTGAAACTGAGCAACTTTAGAGCAAGAAGTACTGCTAGGATTCAGCACTAAAGGAGACAAAAATATGAAATAAAAATATGTATTTCTCACAAAACTCCTGTAGAAGATGCATTTGTTGAGATGAGCAGATATGCTGTAATATCAGTGGATCATACAGTCTGTGGACCACCAGCTACCACCTTCTAGGAGGGGAAGAAAAACAGCTTAATTTCTTTCTTTCTAAATTGTCTCTTCTCTCATATGGCAATATCTTTTCTTGCTTTTACGGCTTCTGAGAATAGAAACCCAATAGCATTCTTTATATCCCAATAATTAATATAATTATATCAAACCACATCCACTTATAGTGCTGGTGGCTAAGTTCTCAGACTAGATAGGTCTTGTTTATATTTGCATGTCA
Source organism: Perodicticus potto (assembly GCA_963574655.1). Classification (NCBI taxonomy): domain Eukaryota; kingdom Metazoa; phylum Chordata; class Mammalia; order Primates; family Lorisidae; genus Perodicticus; species Perodicticus potto. The sequence goes on from CAUYRH010071421.1 coordinate 16,594, forward strand.
GTCACAAGTACAAAAGACGACACATATACACATCTCATGAACTGAAGGTAATCAAATGTCTAGTTACTGAATATATATACACCAGAAAACACTGGTTTTGAACAACAGCCAAAGTCTGAACAGTTGAAAGAAAGAGCTCACTGTTACATACAACTACAGAACACATTAGAAGCAAGACTAGCTAAAACAAAAAATGAGATTAAACTTTCCTTTCAGCCCTTCCTATTCTTGGATATTTCTCTGATTTTCTTCCCTCACAGTGCTTTTATACCATTATCTAGTTGCCGAGACACACACATACTACGCTCCCTAAATGCTATCAGCATCTCTCTGTCTCCTTTCAAACACAGTTCCTCTAGCACCACTTAACTGCCTTCTAATTATAGAAATCTCATACAAGAAAGCTACCTCCATTAATATCATGAACATTTCCGTGCACATGTAAGTAATGAAATAACTTTTAAACTTGAAGTGCCAACTTTCTAGTGGTAGCTTCTATAAACATCAATAGTCTAAATGCAAAATATGCATGATGGCAGAAAGATCGCTGGGTGGCCAGATAGACACAGCCAGAAATTAAATGCATATATGTCTGTGCATGCCCATGTGTGTGTTTGTTTCTATTTGGGGAAGGATAATTTCAACCACACCGCTTCACACAACCTCCCAGTCTGTTACATGTGAGGTCAACCACCAGATATAACAATCATTTCTCCCTGAGCCGAATGAAACATCAGACAATAGACAAAACCTTTGCAAAATGATTCTTGCACTGCAAACTTGTGTCTTATTTAAAATCTTAAATAAATGTGATTTCTAAAATTGGTTTTGGACCTTAAAAATGTTCATAATTGCAGCAATCCTTATTCTGAAGTTCCTTTTTAATGTCTTTCCCTCTATGGCAGGTTCCCAGGAAAACCTGTTTTTTCTGTTTTCCAAAAAAAGCTACTTGCTTCAAGAAAATCTCCTTCAGAATTCTCTTTTTAAAACTACCTGATTGGAAAATAGCTATGGCAGAGATATCTATCTGTAGAGAATTTATATTTAAGTTAATCGTGTAATGTTTATGTTTTATGAAATCCTTGAAATTAAGGAAATAAGTATAACCTCAGTTTCATAATGAAGGGAAGAAACTATATGTGCAATTTGAACTGTATACAACACATAACTAGTATATCACTCATAGGAGTCAGATGCACATAAAATTAGGAATCCCAGGTCCTTGCTCTGCTCCTCTCCACAGCTGCTGCACTGTTCTGGGTTTGTTTCCTGCCAGTGACACCAAGTCACCCTGCCTGCCTTAGAGAATCATGCTGAGAATCAAATGATCTCAGATGCTTCAAAACACTGAGTGTTTTAGCTGCTTTATTATTACCATTTAGGCAAAGGTCACTATAAATTATTTCGGTTTTCCAGGGAAACAAAAACTTCCTATCTTTGTTATTAAGTTCCGGAACTAATTATGTGCTTGTAGATTTAATTTTTGACTATCTAACAAAAATCCGGATGTGGGGCATAAAGGCCTTGTGCATGGTTAAGTAATTGCCTGAGGTGATGTAGTTTTGAAGATGCTACTGAGGACGCAATTGAACCAAACCTAGATAGAGTAAAAGGAGCACTGGGCGTGAGCTTGGAGAGCCAGCTTAGGGCCCCAACCAGCGGACATTCTCTCCCTGTGACTTTAAATTTTAGTGATAAGTTTCTTGCCTTGAATCCCCTAAGCAGGTGGCCCCAGATTCACTTTATTTCTTTTTAAAGACAATTGCTTTGAATAAGTATTAAATTCTCTTGCAACTCTCTCCCCACTCCCTAACATTATGTATTTCACAAGCAACCAGAATAGAAAATTTAAGGCATGTATTATAAGCTCAAACTTTATCTCCCTAAAATACTCCTTTCACCTTGTCATTCTGCTGCATAAGACTTCAGCATCTTCTCACTGACTCTAAGATGAAGACCAAGTGTCTGGGGCAGCCTTGCAAGGATCCTCACAACTCAGATTCAACTCTGCATTCCCACATCATCACACCATCCTGGTTACCGCTCATGTTCATCCCTCCCCAGCCCATGTGCGATTCCTTCTCTCTGGCTCTTCAAATTCTACCCATCCTTCATGTTTACTGTAAAGATCTGTGTTATTTGAACACTTCTCTAGCTATCCAAATTAATGTCATTTACCAACTTGAGTGCTGTTTGCATCCCTCACTTTTCCATGTGCTACTATCTAATCATTAACAGAACATGTGCTTAGTTTTCACATACGAGTTCCTGATAAAGGGATAAACTTGAATGTAGGGACAGCCTTCAGCACCATAGGAGGTGAACATAACTTTTAATACTGCCTTCCTCACAGACCCCAAAATTGACTTAGCATTATTTTATTAGGGTAATGTCAATTTAGTTCTATTTTCTATGGAAGATAGTGAGGCTGATTTTCCATCTTCTGGTGCTGTGTATGTGCACAATTTATTCTATGCTTTCCTAAAAATGCAATAACCATCAGTAAAGGAAGACTAAGGTGTATGAGTTCTGACAATTAAGTTCGTGAGCTTGCCACCATGCACTTGTGTTGACAGCACTGTACAAACACCCCAGTAAGGTTCCATGACCTTGGTATATCAGGGTCTGACAGCTGGATTCATGTTGACATGGGTGGTGTCTTGCTGAGCGGCATTTATCACTGTTGTTGCATGTTTCTGCATGCCATCTAGAAAATGCCAGGGCTTGAATTAGAGCAACAAATAAACATTAAATTTCCAGTTAAACTTGGGGAGAGTAGAAGTAAAATCACAGACATGTTAGTCCAAGTTAATGAGAATGAAGCCATGAAGAAAGTAGCAGTGTACAAATGGATTAAATTGTTTTTCTGAGAGGAGAGAAAGTGTCACTGATGAAGAGAGGTCAGTGTGGCCAGTAACAAGCAGAACAGATGAAAACGTTGCAAAATTTTATTGAATTGTGTGTCAAAGTTGGCAGCTGACTGTGAGAAGCATAGCAGACCAAATAAACATCAATAGAGTAACAGTTGGGAAAATCTTAACCCCAAATCTTGGCATCTGTGTGCAAAAACGGTCCTGAAGTTCACTGGTGAACACTGTCTATGAGGGAGTTTTATCCAGCAAACAAATAACTGTACTAGAACACCCTCCCTACTCACCTGATCTGGCCCCAAATGACTTTTTTCTTTGCCCAAACATAAAGGAAATATTGAAAGAAAGACATTTTGTTGACATTCAGGATATCGAGGATAATACAACAACGGCTCTGATGGCCATTTCAGAAACAGAGTTCCAAAACCGCTTTAAGAGATAAACCAGGCACTGGCACTGATGCAGAGGTCCTCAAAGGACCAAAAAAAACAGGTTTGCAAATACCTAGTTTAATTGCTACCACATGTGGGAGTGGATAGTATTTCTGAACATTTTCAGGTATTGCCATTTATTTCTTCCACTTGAATAATCTTCATCTGTTGAAAGTCAGGGAGAAAGGGGGGAAATAGAAAGTTTTACAAAATTTTACCCTTTTTCTCATATATATATTTCACAATCCTAGAGTTCTTCAGATTTTAGAGGGCTGTGCATTTGCTACTAACAATTTCAAACCCTCAAATAATAAAAATAAATACAGCAGAACCTGCATAGTTGAGCACCTTGCTGCACTGACCACTTGTTTAAGTTGACCTAATTTTCAGAGACCAGGCAGGCACCACATGTACGTGTCAGTAGAGTGGTTCCTTCTGTTGGCCACCTTTGTGTATTGACTGGCTTGTTAAGGTCCTTTGGGTGGTCAGCTTACAGAGGTTCTTCTGTGTGTGTAGAGCTTCTTCACATTTCTCAGTTGTTATTTTCAACTCTCTTTGAAGAAAAGTATTATTGACTCTTTTTTGTGCCAGTACCATGCTATTTTGGTCATAAACTTATAACCTTGAATTACAGTATACTCTCAAGTCTGGTAATGTGACGCCACCAAATTTCCTCTTTTTGCTTAAGATTGTTTTGGCTATTCAGGTTCCTTCTGGTTCTAAACAAAACACTGGTCTCTGGTTTTGTGTGTATGTGTATGTCCTTTCCTTGCTTTGGTATCAAGGTGACACTGGCTTCATAGAACGAGTTGGAGAAGATGCCCTCCTTCTCCATGTCATGAAATAATTTCTGCAGTATGCATACCAGCTCTTCTTTGTAGGTCTGGCAAATTTTGTCTGTGAAGACATTTGGTCCAGGCCATTTCTTTTGTTGGAAGATTTTCTATTACTTCTTCCATCTTGTTGCTTGTATTGGTCTGTTCAGAAGTTCTATTTCTTCCCGAACGAGTCTTGGGATATTGCGTGTTCCCAAGAATTTGATTTGCTCAACATTTTCTAGTTTATATATATGGAGGTTTTTATGGTATTCAGAGATGACATTGTACATTTCTAAGGTACTAGTTGTAATATCTCCTTTTTTATCTCTGAGCTTATCGGGGTTCTTTCTTTTCTATTTTTGGTTTATCCAGCAAAAAGTCTGTCAATTTTGTTTATCTTTTCAAAAAACCAACTTTGCCTAATTTTTAATCATATTTTTGTGTCTGGAATTTTTGGTCTTGTTTTCCCTGGGAATATTTTTCTCTTTCCCCTCATTAAGTTATATGAATTACTTATATATTTTTGAAATTAACCTTTCTAGGACATGTAGAAATAGTTCCTCCTGTTCTGTACATGGTGTTTTCACTCACCTAATTTTTTTCCTTTGCTGTGTAGATGCTCTTTAGTTTGGTGTAGTCCCACATTTCTATTTTTTTTGCTTTTGTTCCTGTGCTTTTGGTGTCATATTTAAAAAATCATTGCCAAGCCAGGCATGGTGGCTCAGGCCTATAATCCTTGCACTCTGGGAGGCTGAGGCAGGTGGATTGCTTGAGCTCATGAGTTCAAGACCAGCCTAAGCAAAAGTGAGACCCTGTCTCTACTAAAAATAGAAAAATGGAGGCAAGAGGATCATTTGAGCCTGAGTTAGAGGCTGCTGTGAGCTATGATGCAACAGTACTCTACCCAGGGCAAGAGCTTGAGACTCTGTCTCAAAAAAAAAAAAAAAAAAGAAAGAAAGAAAGAAAGAAAGAAAGAAAGAAAGAAAGAAAGAAAGAAAGAAAGAAAACAAATCATTGCCAAGAAAAATATCAAGCATTGTTTCCCCTATGTTTTTATTTAGGAATTTTAGAGTTTCAAGTCTTATCTTTAAGTCTTTAATCCATTTTGAGGGGATTTTTTTGTATCTGGTATAAGATACCTAATTTTATTCTCTTGCATGTGTAGATACAGTTTTCTGAACTCTATTTGTTGAAAAGACCATCCTTTTTCTTTGTATATTCTTCACAACTTTGTTTAAAATCAGTTGAAAACCTATGTATGGGTTTACCTCTGGGCTCTTTATTCTATTCCATTGGTGTATACGTCTAACTTTATGTCAGTACCACACTGTTTAATTACTATTGCTTTGCATGATGTTTTGAAATAGAGACATGTGAGGCCTCTAGCTTTGTTCTTTCTCATAAAGCTGTTCAGGCTCCTCTCTGGTTCCAAATGAATTTTTAGATTTTCTTTATTTCTCAAAAAAATGCCTTTGGGATTTTCATAGGAATTTAATTTGTAGATCACGTTAGGTCTGTGATCTCCAACCAGCAGGCCATGGACCAGTACCATGGAACTGGGCTGCACAGCATGAACTTGAGCTGTACTTCCAGTCCCACCACAAGTACTAAGGGAAAATCGTCTCCCATAAAACCAGTCCCTGGTACCAAAATGGTAGGGGACTCCTGCTGTAGATGAAGTCTTCCAAGCCATGCACTCAAAAAGTCTTTCCAGAGGAGGAGCCAAGATGGCAGTCTGTAGGCAGCTTTCCGCAGAGGCTCTCATCCAGAAGGAGAGTTAAAGGACAGAAATTTAGCAAGAAAGCCGATGGTTTGGATCTGAGCCAAAAGAGAAGGTCGAAGAACGCACATCAACCCTGCTGGGGTGACCTGCGACCCCAAGGACACAAACAAAAGGTACAGAACACATCGCCAAGCGGACAGGAGTCCCCTCCCCCATGAGAACGGCTCATAGTATACTCCATACCTCCATACAAACAAGCAAGCAGAGTTCAGATGTCCTCCCACTCTACCCCATGGGAGAGACCCTCTAAAAACCGGACCTCCTTCCTCTACTAGGGTGCCATGGCATAAAACTGTTTAAAACTGTATACATTCTCTACCTGCAAACTTGAACTCCCAGCACTCCCCTCCACTCTCACCCCAAGGTCTAGAGGTCTGTCCCCCACAGAGTCCAGATTCTTGGACGTTTTCTCGAGGGTTGTGGTTGGGGCATGGACTGTTGCTGATCTGCACTGATTTTCTGGCTCAGGAGTGGTGAGAGGAAAGTGAGCCGAGAGGAGGCTGAGCTGGAGAGGCAGTCCCTGAGGCATGGAGCTGCAGCCGCAGTGGCAGGAACAATGGCAGTGGGGCTCACACCCCTGGGGATGTTTTGAGGAGACACTCCCAGTCTCTCTGGGCAGCCAGGGGAAGCCGGTCATCTTCTCCAGTGGCAGCCACCGGCAGAGTGGTCCTGCAACAGAGGCGCAGGCCCCAGGAGTGAAGAGTATGCCTGAGGTGGGACTGGCTAGGGCGGGGAGCAAGGATTAGAATACGCACTGAGAAAGTCAATTCCCATGGTGGAGACTGCTTTACTCAGCTTCAGATCCACCTGGCCCTTAGGGGATGAAAACTGAGACAAAGGCCTGGAACTCACAGACTGAGTGAGACTTATTTGCAGCCCAACATCTGATCCACAGGGGAAAAATTCTGTGAACTTGTTCTGTTCTATCAGCAACATCAATCAGGGACAGGGCTGGAACTGAGTGAATCTCCCCAGCCCCTATCAAGTACTCAGGTTGTTTGGCCTCACCTCCCCCTGCCAAACAGTGACAGAGAGTGGCAGACTGGTTGAGGAGCCACAGACCCCTCTGAGACCCAGGCAGGTGCAAACCTCTGGAACATCTGCTCATTGGTGTGAACTGGATCACAGCTCTGCAGGGTTTCCAGAGACTTGGTGTGACAGAGGGGCAAGGTGGGGAAGGAGACATCAACCTTCCCAGACTAATTTACTTCCTGGGGGGGCCCTCCTGAGCTCACAGAGCATGGGAGCAAGTTATACTAAAGCTGCCAGCAGACTCCTGCTATCTAGTTGCCAGAGACTTTTCAACTCTTTTATTTG
>CAUYRH010071422.1:0-50524 GCA_963574655.1 Perodicticus potto
AGATTCCCATAGGAGCACGAACCCTACTGTAAACTGTGCCTGCGAAGGATCTAGATTGCTGGCTCCTTATGGGAATTGAGTGCTCCCACCATTCTGTGGGAAAAAATTATCTTCCATGAAACTGGTCCCTGGTGCCCAGAAGGTTGGGGACTTCTACTAAGATATAAGGTGTATTTCAGTATTTTAACCCTGGTGTACCAGTGTGTACTAGTGTGTACTTCTCAGTCTTGGTCCTTAGTACAGGCCTCATTGCCAGAGGTTGTCTCAAAGAGACCATCATTAATACCCCAGAGCTTTGAGTGTCTGAATGCCTGCACGTATTTCCAGGTGACAGGGGATGGACTGGCCAAGGACATGGAGAGCGACTAGCAAAAACAACTCATCAGCACTTTCAAAGCATCTGGCCAGGAGCCAGTCACATTCCCAGGGTAGCTTTCAAGCCTCTGTGCTGCTGCTGTGTTATGAAGGCGTTGTATCAGTACCCAAGGTGTGCAGGCTATGACCACTTTAAAGAAGGAAATTCTAATCAGAGAGGGGCTTTGTTTGGGGAGGCTCAAGGCCCAGCTGTGGAGACCTTGCCAGGAGTTCTGTGTCAAGGTGCCTGGGGACCTTCCAAGTGTCCCCTTCTTGAGTTTATTTTGTACCTTTTCTCTCCTCCATCTGGGGGAACAGTAGTCTTATTTGGAATTCCAGGACTTCTGTGTCAGCAGCTTCTCTTGAGATGTAATAAGTAATGTTTCCAACTGGCAGGGCAGTCTCCCTAGGGGTAAAGTAGTGGCATCTATCTCGGCCCCATTGGTTTCTATCCCTGGACCACCTGCTGCAGGTGGACAAGAGGGTCGGTTGATATCAATTTGAATGTGGAAGCCCATCTCCTTGGAACTGGCCAGAAGCCATGGTCTCTTTTCCCCTAGGACACCTGTCAGCTGATACTCTCCCCTGCCCCTGATATCCCTGTTCATCAGCGTGTCACGATCACATGGGCCTGATGCAGTAGCTGTCTCCTCACAGCTCAGCACCGAGGGATGTCCAGCACATCCCTGCCTCTAGAAGTCTGCGCTCTAAGGACCGTGCTGCCAGGCCATCACCTGGCTCATGAGGTACATCCCACCAACTGTGTTCTTATTTTTTACTTTTAAAGATCAGAATGAAGAACGTTCCAGTAATCAACTGGAGTCAGGAGAAGCAAGAACTCACTTTCTGAGAGTTCTCCTTAGCTCTACACTGGGGATGAGCACACCCAATTGTTGTGAAGAGCATTTGAAACAGAGAACTGGAGAAAGCTTTGCAAATCCCTCAGCTTAAGGAAAGGAAGAAAGAAAATACTTTATTATTATTAGTTACTATTGTTATTATTTAGCATTTCTTAGAACTTTAATTTGACCAGTACAATCTTTCTATAGTTCCAGTCTGGAGTGTCAGCTCAGGATAGTGTGTGTGTGTGTGTGTGTGTATGTGTGTATATATATATATATATATAATATACATTTTTTTTTTTTTGCAGTATTTGGCCGGGGCTGGGTTTGAACCTGCCACCTCTGGTGTATGGGGCCCGGTGCTCTACTCCTTGAGCCACGGGCGCCGCCCTAGAGTAGTATATTTTAACCTTTTTTATCTCACAGCACACTTGAACCTATTAATTAAACTCCTGCAGCACACTTAAATTATGTTGATCAAACAAAAAGTTAAAAATATATAGTTATTGTGTTTTTAACTTCTTGTGAAAATATTTTAATTAATGATCTTTAAAAATTTTCAATCAGGACACCGATTGAAAGCCACTGGCTTGGAGAATGGTGTAAAGAAAAAAAAATTCACATCCTGGGCAGTCTAATTTTTGGATCTTGTCCTAGACAGCTTAAAAAACTTTGAAAGTGTGGGGGTGGGGGATCCAGAGTTATCCATCCCCTTTTAGTGGGACATTATTACTGCTTTTCTATATCCCCTGTTTGTGTCTGGAAACTCTGAGGAGGATGAGCGTTCCATTCCCTGTCACTGCCCGGGGTTCTCCCTTGACCCGTGTAAGCTGTAGGGAGCTGCACACATGTCTTATAACCTCGGCTGAGCTAATAGTATAGACCTGTTTCTGTCACCTCTGGATGAGTGAGTTTTGTGTTTGTCCACACACCCTTTATGCCCAGGGCACACTGTGTGTGTGGGGAGCTTGTGCCCTCCCAGCTGGAGGATGCACATAACTCACGAACCCAGCACTGGACGGCTAATTGTGGGCCTTGATTCATTGTGTTCCTGAGAGCTTTGGGGCAAGATTAAACTGCCTTTTGACAGTGATTGACAGCATTCAAGATTGAAATAATGAGCCGGGACCTCTGATTCCCTGCAAACCACCCTGGAGTTAATTTCCTTGCGTAGTAGTCGCCCTACCTTTCAGAAACCTGCCTCCTGTGCGGCTCTGCGCTCACTGGATGTCACATCCATCTTCTGCTCTTTTGCCAGAATTAATTGCTGGCATTAACTGAGGGAGTTATTTATATTAGTCTAAACCAACCAGCTATTGCAGCTGGAGGTCTATCAATATAGTACGTGCTCTATTGCCTTGGCGACTTTCGGTCTTAGCCTTGGTTGGGGCCCTAGGAGATGGGTGGGAGGCATCCCACCCAGATTCAATTTGCAGATTGAATGTGCTTAAAATTATGGGCCAGAAGCTGGAGCTAGGGAAATTCCCTGGGGATTGTATTTTCCTCAGGTGTTTTTTGCCTCTTGGGTGTGCATTATCATGGTGTGACTTTTGGGTGTTGATGGATAGCGATGCCCTGGAGTTAGGCTGGAGGCACTTTGTTAGGTGCTTTCAATGACCCAGGATCCATGCTCATCTTGATCCTCAGTTCTGGGTGGGTCTGGCCCTTCTCTCCAAGCTCCTGGCTTCTCCCAGATGCAGTGTGGTCCTGGGTTTATACCAGGGACCTGGTCCAACTGGATCACTGTCTTCATCCTCACTACTTTCATAGAGTGCTTTAGAGATGACAGCACCATTGTCTGAGTTATACATTTTTTTGGGAGATAGGTTCTTTCTTTGTCACCCAGGCTGAGGTATAGTGGTAGTACAATCATAGGTCATTGTAATATCTATTATACCTCCTTGGCTCAAGTGATCTTCCCACTTTAGCCTCTCAGGTAGCTGAGACTACAAGTGTGTTGCCATTATGCCTGGCTTTTTTTTTTTTTTTTTTTTTTTAGAGATAGGGTCTTGCTATGTTGCCCAGGCTGGTCTCCAACTTCTAGTCTCAAGCAAACCTTCCTCCTCGGTCTCCCAAAGTACTTGGATTGTAGGTGTGAGCCACCATGCTGGCCCCAAATTACTACTTTTAATTCCTTTAATCACTTTTAGAGCTGTAATTTCATTTTTAAAGATGAAGAAATAGGCCCAGAGGAGTTGGGTGAACTTGTAAAAGGAGTGGTAAATGGCAGAAAGGAACATAGAATTGACTGGCTGCCAATGTCCAAGCTCCTTCTGTCTGGCCGCACTGGAGGTCACTCTGCAGATTCTTCTCCAGTCCTCTTTGACAGGAGCACAGAATGCTTTTGAAAACCTATATTTCACTATTGCTCCTCTGCAGGGTAGCAGTGTTTAAGTTAATTCTCAGGCAGTGATGATCAAGGATGCAACAGTACATTAGGAGTTACCTGGTTATTTCAGCACAGAGCCAGCGGCCTCAGAACATAACCAAGGTTCGCGGCCTTTCTAGAACTTATGTCATCTCCAGACGCCCTTCCCTTGGGGCATGTGTGTGTGCAGTGGGCGTGGAGGAGCTAAGTTTGGGACGCTGTACTGTTCCCTTTTCATCTGTTTAGTTTAACCTCCAAAGTATTATACCGTGTTCTCTGCGCCAAATGGAAAATGATGTTTGTACATAGTATCGCACGTCATCTTAACCCCAGCACAGGGGCTGGGGTGTTGGAACACTTCAAGACACTCAGCAAAGGACTCTGCTTAAAGCTACCAGGAACGCTCGGATTTTTTTTTTTTTTTTTGGCTTAGTTGGCTGAACTAGTAATTTTCACAACAGTTTTTTTAAGTTCCGTTCAGAAAGACAAGCCTGAAAAATAGGCGACACTGAAGTGTCATTTTAGTAAAGAATTTTTTTTTCCTGTTAGAAGGGAATTTGGTTCTTCCTTGATTCTAATTTTTATATTATTTCTCCAAGAGCTACATTTCTTTCTTTTTTTTTTTTTCCTGCCCCATGGGGTATTTAGTTCTGGATATTCACTTCTTATAATAGCCAGAAATGACCCTTGATCCAATGAGTTTTATTTGGGCAGAAATCAAGTCCCAAGAAACACCAGTGGGCCTTGTGATTCCATCATGCGGTGCCCTTGGCCTCTGAGGAGGGCTCTGCTGATCCTTTCCTGGAGGTAGAGCAGTTACATGTCATCATTTCTCTGGTCTCCCAGCTACCAAGCCACCTCCCTAGTAGAAATGTCCTCCTCTTCTTTAAACTGGATTGAAAGAATTCTTCATCTGATGCATTTTCCTGTGTCTACATATGTGCACATGTGTGGGTCAGGGAGAAGAGATGATGGGGAATCGGTAGCCCAGGTGGGGTCTTGTAAGGAATGTTTCTCTCCGAAGAGAAGTCATTTGCATGTGATGGGAGAAGTCGGAAAGATGTGATGCCTACCCAGCCCTCCCTTGTTGTGATCGAGTGTCCCTGTTGTTTACTAAGTCTCCCAGGAACGGCCTCGTCTAAGAGGATGCACAGTCAGGGTGGACTGTGCCAGGCTCTTCCATGTGCTAAGGCGTCCTTGGAGATGGCAACGTTTCCAGAACAGGAAGGTCTTGGAAAGTATGTGGGCTCCATAGCCAGAGGCAGAAGTTCTTCTAGATTTGTCCTTGATCTTCTTCATTTCCAAGTTGCAAAAGCAATGCCTGTGGAATCTTCCTGACCTCATCAGAGAGGCATGACCACTTCATTGTCAGGGAACATCTTCAGGAAAACTCGGATGGTGTCTTTGCTCTGCCCTGTGCTGGCGTGACCTGGGCTTTCAGAGGGTCAAAGACACAGCAGACCTGTCCCCGGCTGTGGAAAATCTGGCTTTGGCTTGTTACCAGAAAATTCGTTTGGCCTGCTTCAGAGCTTGTGTTGTCCAGCTGGGGAGCCTCATGGGTGCCTCTTCCACTGTCTTTTGCCAGTGGTCAAGGTCAGAGGTGCCCAGTCACAGCCAGAGTATCATTTGCTGGACCCGCCCCCCCCCCCCCCCAAAAAAAAATCAATCCTCACCCAAGACCTACAGAATTGGAATGTCCAGGAGGGGAATATGAAATGCACATTATTTAACCCAGATCCACAGATGCTCTCCCAGGATTGAGAACCATGGGACTCTTTGTTCATTTCCTAGACAGTGGAGAAGGCAGAGGGTGGGACTTTCTGTTATTTTTGTCGCTGGGAGCACAGCACCTGGCCTTCGTGGTGCTGGAAGCAGCCTGCTGGGAGTGAGCCCTGGGGTGGGCTTAGCAGGACGTGTTCGTCCCTAATGGGGCCTGAGACAGAGGCCACTTCACGGGAATGGGAAGTCCATGAGGCCCAGCAGGCAGGTGCACTGCTGAACAACTCAGCAGCTCCCCCAGGTCACGGGGCAGCCCGGGCCCTGGCTTGGTGCGCATTATGGGTGAGCAGCATGGTTCAGGGCCTGTGGTGTATTACCTGGGCCAGCACTCACGTGATGGGGAGTGTGCATCTCCCCAGAGGAGTGTCAGTGCCTCCATTCCTTGCATTGTTCAACACGATCATGGGCTGTCAGGAAGCTGGGGCAGAGGTGGTCCTCAGGTCTGAGGTGTCCACAACATGAGAAAAATCAGAAACATTGTGACAATGGCAGAAAAAAGCAAAACTCTGTCCTCTGAAATCTTAAATCCCAGTGCTTGAAATTTCAAATGTCGAAAGGTGAGCAGAGAGCAGAGGCCCACCCGTGTACTGGCTGCCTACCCAGCTGCTGGATCAGCCTCTGCTGGGTGTGTCTGGTACAGGCTGCAGCCTGGATGGTGCTTCTCTGTGTTGGACACTGTGTTAAGTGCTTGTCCTGTGTTAATTATTTTAGATTTCCCTGCACCCCCACAATGCATGTGTGCAGTTACTGTTCTAACTTTCAGATGAGAAAACTGACCCAGAGAATTAAATAACTTCATTAAGGTCCCACAGCTGGTTAATGGAGGATTCAGGATTCGAAGCAGACAGGTGTCCTCTGGAACTCACAGTGGCTCTGTGCTGCTTTTTACTAAAGTAGGGGAGCAAGTGACCAGGCCCCCACAGTCCACTTGATACTTCCAACGTGCGTTCATGGCTGGGCTCTCCTTTTGGAGACCTTTCTCCAGCTCTCGGTCTACACTCCTGCTTGCTAGCTTTCTGCATCCAAACCCTTTCCTTATCCTTCTGGGTTTCAGAAACTCCTGGAAGTTGCAGATTTGTCTTGGTGGGGGTGGTTACCACCATGACTCAGGGAAGTGTGAGCCTCGCTTATGGACATTTGACCTCCTTCTTGCTATTTCTGGCCTTTCAGTGGGGCTGGACTGTATAGGTTTCTAGAAGCTCAGGACATATAATGTCCCCTGTGTGTAAATCTGCTTCCCACAGCCATCCCTGGAAAGAGAAGGGAACTTCTGGGTATATCTGGCTGGCGTGGACATGTTGGCCAGGCTGGGCGAGCGGGTCCCTCTCTTCCCTCTGTGTTCCACACACGTTAGGCTCAGGACACAGAGGATCTTCCCTGACAGCTCGAGGCTGAAGCATCAGTCAAACCCTGGATGGAATCTCTAAACATCATTTGTGCCCATGTGAAATATATTTAATCCAGCTGTTCTCGACCTGTGGATTGCCACACCTTTGGGGGGTCGAATGACCCTTTCACAGGGGTCACCCTAAGACCACCCTGTATACCAGATATGTACATTATGATTCATAACAGTAGCAAAATTACAGTTGTGAAGTAGCAACGAAAATAATTTTATGGTTGGGGGTCACCACAACATGAGGAACTGTATTAAAGGGTTGCGGCATTAGGAAGGTTGAGAACCACCAATTTATTTATTTTTATTTTTATTTTTATTTTTTTTGAGATAGAGCCTCAAGCTGTCACCCTGGATAGAGTGCCGTGGTATCACAGCTCACAGCACCCTCCAATTCCTGGGCTCAAGCGAGTCTCCTGCCTCCGCCTCCCAAGTAGCTGGGACTACAGGTGCCCGCCACAACACCTGGCCATTTTGGGTTGCAGCCATCATTGTTGTTTGGCAGGTCCGGGCTGGATTCGAACCCACCAGCTCAGGTGTACGTGGCTGGCGTCTTAGCCCGTTGAGCCACAGGCGCCAAGCCGAGAACCACCGATTTAATACATGCTGCATCTTCACAGTGTGCTGTGGTGGGCACTGGACAGGATTGGTTAAGTTGGGAACAGTTCCTGATCTCCTGAAGGGGTCTGCCTCAGGTTGGAGGGGCGATATGTTAATGTAGGGAACATCAATCAGGGGTTCAGGGGCTTGGGATCTGGTGTGCTATTGCCCTTTCTGCGGGTCTCACTTTTCTCGTCTGTAAATTGATGCCCTTAGAAACTTAGAGCTTTTCAGAATTTCCTACCAGATATGCCTCTGTTTGGTAGTGTTTTCTGCCATGATTAGGGAGGTCTGTGCATCTGTCATTGACATTTGATGAATTTGAATTTAGCCGCACAAAATTCTTTAAGGGGAGAGGAGCATAAATGTGAACGAGCACCTCCTCCATCCTTCCCCCCTGCGTATAGGAGCATAATTCAAAGTCGCCCACTCTAAGCACAACATTTACTTAATAAACATGTGCAGGATTTTCTTGTCACTCTATGATGTTCGTGTTTTATTTAATATAAAAATAGCGTTCTACTCCCATCTCCGAATCAATTTTATACTCTGTGAGTCTGTACCCTGAGTGGGTTTCATCTGCCCTTGACACTAAAATCCTGCTTGGGGGTCTTACCTCTGGGAGGCAGGGCTTAGGGGAAAGGGCTTGTGTCACTGCCTGGGTTGGGGGGCGGTGTACAAAAATAGTACTCTCCCTGGACTTTCTGCATGTCTCAGGGTCCTATTTTCACTCTGTGTCTAGCATTTCTCCTTCACGGACTTGACAATTATGTCAACATCTTACCCTAAAAATGCTCCACTTCTGAAAATATGCTCAGAGGGAGTATTCGTAGCCCGCGCCACACCACTCCCCCACCCCAACCTTGTTTCTCACCAATGCAGCCTGATCCCTGGGGAGAGGCTCGCCTGAGTCTGCTGAGATGCTTGCCCCAGGATGTTTTCCAAGGCCCCTTCCAGCTCTTAGGCTCTGTGGGTCTATGCGAGGTCACAATGCTAAGACGGGCATGCCGACACCAGAGAAGATGGTGCAACAGTGTGTCAATCCAAGAGATAAAAGGGAAACTGAGGCAGAAGAGGGCAGTGTGAAATCCCAGAGGGAGAGCGCTGATGCCAGGGAGTTGCTTCCTGCAGCAGAAGGAAGAGACTTCTGCTGCCTCAGCACCGCCCGGGGACCAGCCTGGGGAAGGGAACCTGGCGGGTGTGCTGGGGTACTGGGGGACAAGCAGCCCCTGCCAGAGCCAGGATCTGACGGGAGCATCTGGGGACAGATGATCTGATCTGGCCTGGGTGCGGGGCCAGAGCTCTGTCTTCTCCAGCCTTCCACCCTCACGTTGGATGCACCGGGACTCCCCCAGGAGGTGCTTCTGTCTCTTCCTTCTTTTCCTTTCTCCTTTGCTCCACCCTGGCCCTGGTGCTGAGCAGGCCAGACAGGAGCATCACGACTCAACTTTGGAGAGCTGCTTGCATCTGCGGTCCCCCCACAGCCCCTGAATCATACACTTTTTCTCTTCACCTCATCCTTCCTCCCCTCTTCTGAAAGGGAAGATGCGATATCCTTGAATAAACTAGCACTTTCATCCTCCAACCACAGCAATGGAGAAAAATGCTCTGGGAGGGCGCAAGGCCGCTGGCTGCCTCCGGTCTGGCCTTCCTCTGGGAATTTCTCCCTTGTTTAGTACTACCGCCAAGATAGGAGTTTGAAGGTGGTGCCGCATTCCTCTAAGTGTGGCGGCCCAACTTGGGTGCATGGTTTCAACTTTTTCCTGATCCCTTACGTTGTGTTGGAAGTCTGGCTGGGAGGTGTAAACAGGACTTTCCTGGAAAGGGGAAATAACAGAGAGTCACCGAGTCTGGTAACTGCCTAGGTCACTCTCTTAGGTCACAGACCCTGCCAGCGTCCTTGCTTTTCTGGCTTGCCTCCGTGGGCTGGGGTCACCCCTCTCTACATCCCACAACTAGATACTTTCCCCCCTAGGAACCCCCAGGTAGGAGAGTTTGGCCCAGTGAGGCAGAGGCAAGGACCACCCCTTTGGAGGAGTTGGAGGCCTGTCTTCGGGGTGCTGCTTTGCTGTTAGAGAATGTCCTCTTCAGCCGTGACTGAAGTAGGGAGAAAGAGCTTCCTTTCCCTTCTGGGGAGACTTTCTTTGCAGTTTGGGGGATGCCGAAGGGGGTTCTCTCTTAGTAGAGGTTATATGTGATAGAAAGCGTCTGGGCTTTAGTCCTGTCTCTGCCGTTGACTGGTTAAATAATTCTGGGAGTCAGAGGTGCTAGAGCTCCTGGTATTGCTCTGCGAACTCCTGCCAAAAGACAGATTTGGGGAAGGCTTCTTTCTACCCTTAAGCCAAGTGGGGGGAGGGAGGAACACTTGACCATGTGCCTTCTTGAAGCAGGCATTATCCTCCATAGGCCTCTAGGGTTTGGGCATGGGTGCAGGGTGAGGCTGCACGATTGCACCAGGCACCTTGGTTTGGCCTCCCTGAGGTGGCGCGCAGATTGCCTGTCTGCAAACAGGATGTCCAAAACCTGAGGCTCTGCTACCAGGCATCTCATCCCTTTTGACTTCCCATGGGGCTAGAAGGGACCTCAGGAACTATATTTTTACCCTTTTTTCTCCATACAAGACTATACCAAATATACCTCTCCAATAGGTATTACTTGCTCTTAAGAAGGCTCAAGGTATAGGCCTGACCATGTCTGGAAGTTTTTCTAAATCGAGGGTAGGCAAGTGGTTTTTCTGTCCAAGGTCAGATAATAAATATCGTAGGCTTTGTAGACCACCCTGGTGCAGCTAGTCCACCATGCCTTTGTGACCTGATGCCAGCCATAGAGGGTGCAGATGAGTGTGGCTGTGTTCTAGTAAAACTCATTTACAAAAACATAAGGCAGGCTGGCTCTGGCCTGCAGGCTGCTGGTTTGCTGACCCCCACTCTAAATGATTGTCTTTGGGGTCAGCCCATTTCTGTTGGCCTTGCTGGTCCTGGGTGCTGCTTAAGTTAGACAATCCAAGGGAAAGGCAATTCCATGTTGACCTCTCCCTAAGGCCTCTGCTTCAAAACTCCTTTCAGAGAATGCCCACTCAGGAGAGGGGCTGGCAGGTTCTGGAAACATGTGCCTTTCATGTGGAAGGCTTATGGCATGGGGAAAGGCTGGCTTTCACCCCAAATTCTGGTTGGTCTGGGAATGCCATGCTGAGGTGGCCTTGTCTTGGGTGAGGCCAGATTGATGCAAGTGCTTGGGCAGCTAGGTTCTTGGCTCTGTGTCCCTCCTTGCTTTTCTAAAGCCAAGAAAAATGAAAGGCCAGGACTGTCTGAACTGGGCATAGTATTCGCAGTTTAGTGGGTAGGTAGGGTGGATACAATGGACAGGTTCTGTTCATTCAGCCAAGCCCATCAGTGAGGACTGCAGGTCTGTGGGGAGGACGGAGACTCTTCAACAGCTTGGAGTAGATGTCTAACACCCTGGGAGGTATGAGTGTCTAGGAGGGAAATTTGGCATGATTTTTTTTTTTTCAGCACATCTCTGCACAAGGAGATTTTTATGGAAATTTGAACACTCTCAGCTAAACACCCTAGCTATTAGCATCTTTCATTTTGACAGAGGAGTTTTCTTCCTCTGCCGTGATGGATTGCCCAGGCTGGGCTGGGTTCCCATATGGAGTTGTGGGCACTCTTCAGAGGGAACATTTGGTGTGGTATAAAGATCTTGCTTTCGGGGACCTGATTTGTGCCTTGCTCATGTGCTGTCACTTATAACAGCCTTCAGGCAGGATCTGTGACCTCCTGCATCAGGCCTCACCTTCCTGAAGAGGGGACGCTGCCATCCTCACTGTTATGGCAGACTGAATGAGAGCTGGTTTGCAGAGCCCTGAGCACGGGGCAGACGCTTAGGAGATGCCCTGAAAGGGAAACGAAGCTTGAGTTGCGAATACCCAGGCCTGCCCCTCCTCCTAGGGTGTCTGTGCGTCCCTGACAAGGAACCACCCAGCAATAGCATTTTAAAATGGGAAAAGGATGTGAAGAGCAAGTGTTCCAGATGAAATTGGCCTATCCCTTCCTTTCCTGCTGGAGACACTCAGCCAGAATGGGGACCGGGTAGCACTGGGAATGTTGAGAGATAACCTTCTTGTGTAAACTTTTCTAGAAGAAGGGGCCATCAGTGGCCTGGGGCGCTGGAGACCTCAGGCTGTCTGCTTTGAAGAGCTTGTCTTAGGCTGTCCTTGTCTGAGTGATCAGCAGATTCTTAGAGGCTGAGGGGCTCCCTAATTATTCCCCTATAGGGGGCATCTTCTGTCCGGCAGGGCCTGATTCCCTGCTTCCTGTGTCCCGTGTCTGTGCTGGGGAGTGACTGTGCTCCGCTCTTCTTGGCTGGGAGGCCCAGAGCTTCCTGTGGGTTTTGAGTAGAGCCGGGGGGGCGGGCAGTGCACCGGGAGCCAGTGGGTGGCTGTGAGCTGGCAGTTCAGTGGAGGAGGGAGGGCTGGAGGCACAGAAAGAGGGACCAGGATGAGGACGAGGGGGAAGAGGAGGAGGAGGGGGGAGTGGAGATAACTCTCTCACTTACGCAGAAAGTGTGTGATCACAGTCAGCCCCACGCAGACTTTTCTCCAAATGAGAAGGGAGTGAGAAAATGTAATTTTAGCATCTGGCTTTTGACTGACTCCCTGTGGAGGTTCCTTCTGGGCTGTGGTGTTGGTGTCTCCTCTCCTCCCTGAGGGACAGAGATGAGGGGGCCTGGGATGAGTAGGTGGAAGGGGAACAGTCATGGGGCAGGAGTGGAGAGTCATGCGTGTGTCCTGGTAGCCTGGGCGGCTCGGATTCTGGGATAGCAAGGAGATACCATCAAGGACATTGCAGGGGGATTTAGGGACAGGGTAGTGGGGCAGCGGCCTGGCTCAGTCCAGTCTGATCTATATTGGGTCCTTGTTCCTACACCGAGGTGTGTTCTTCCAGGCACGAGGCCATGTTTTCCAGGCCCTGGTCCACGGCCCTGCTGCCAACACAGGTGTGCATTTTGGTGGGGGCCTCTGACCTCTCTGAAAACCAGGGCAGCAGAATATTACCTTGGAATCTGGGTTCCTGGAACAAGACCCTGCCGGCTAGCTCAAAGTCCTGGGGGAATATGTGCCAGGCAAGGCCAGGGAGTGTGTGTGGGGGGGTTTCTTTGTGCCCTGCTGCCTGTGGCTCCTGGCACAGGAGATGGCAGGCAGGAAGAACTGCCGCTGGACAGGCTGTCACATCGGCCTGTGAAAATCAGACTCTGGGGAGAGTATCAGCGATGAGAACCCCCTACCCGGCCCAGACAGCTCTCAGGGAGTTGTGTGTGGAGGCTTCACACTTGGTGGAAATCGACTTAACATTTTTATCCTACTTTCCCTCCCCTCGCTGTCAGTCAGTGTGTGTTAGGGGAGTAGAAACTCATTTAAATATGAATCTATGAAAAAGTATAATTAGGAAGATAAATTGAAAAATGCATATAACACACTTCCGTGCCAGATATAAATTACTTTATCCACACCACTGCACCCATCCATTAACCCAGAGAGCTGGGAGTTGTCTGTGGCTCGAAACCCTCTTAGGAGAGTTCTTCCCCAGGAACCCAACTCTTAGGAACACCTTAAAAGTGGAACTTAAATGATGGTATATAGTTAAGTGCATGATTACATTTCAAGTAATCATTCATCAACTTCATCATCGATCAGAAAATACATGCAAGTTCTTTTTGGGGGGTACATTTTGCACCTGCTGAGGAATCACTTGAGGAGAAAGAAAGCTGGGCAGATGAGGGTCACATCATATTTGTCGTCTTCTATTGGGAAGCAATGTTTATGGAAGGGGGTTAGATTTTTTTTGGCATGCCCCTAGAGAACAGGGAAGGTGCATCGATTAGAAGTTATAGAAAAGTGGTTTGGGGGTCCATGCAATGTCACTGTCTAGCAAAATATTTTTGTGAAAAATATAGCTTTGCAATTGACCAGAATGTGAGTTGAAGCCCAGATTTGCTACTTATTAGTTGTGGGACCTTGAGAGAATTCACTTCTCTGGATTTTAGGTTCTTCAATGGGAAAATGAGCAAAATTGAAGTGATACCTTATAAGCTCACAGGGTTGCTCTGCGGATGAAAGGAGAGTATAGGATAGCGGTTCTCAACCTGTGAGTTGCGACCCTTTTGGGGATCAAACGACCCTTTCACAGGAGTCACCTAAATACATCCTGCACATCAGATATTTACATTACGATTCATAACAGTAGCAAAATTACAGTTGTGAAGTAGCAACAAAAATAATTTTATGGTTGGGGGGTCACCACAACATGAGGAACTGTATTAAAGGGTCACGGCCTTAGGAAGGTTGAGAACACTGATATAGGAGAATATCCTTAGCTCATAGTTAGGGCAATTTAGTGAAAGCTAAGTATTACCACTAGGGCAGTAGTAGACAGAAAATTCACAGGAGTTGCTCTGCAGTGAGATGGGACATTTTGGTATAGTGATTGCTTCACCATAACTGGAGATTTTGTTAACAGTTTGGCAGATGACTTCTAAGGGGTGATGCTTGGAGATTCTTTGGAGAGATTTGGGAATCAGTTTCCTGGGCTAGATTTAGTGGTCCTCAAACTTAGCCGTGACCATCTCAACTACAAAGAAGCTTTTTCCTTTTCAAAATTATAACAATTGTTTCCAAAAATATTTACTCTAATTCAAGAAAGAGCAAAGTTCAAAGAAATTACTTTGAAAATAACTATCATGAATATTAGGAGAAAATCACTAAGGAATCTTTCTATGGAGTGTAAACACACACACAGAGCTGGAATGCTACACAGATCATAGATTGACAAGAGTAATTTTAAAATAATGAGATCACACTCTCCATCCCGATTTTAACAGAGAGTATTAACTTACTTTGCTGAATTTTCTAAGAGGAGACAAGCACATTTGAAGGAAGTTCTGAGTCTGGATAAACATTTCTTCTTTGAAACAGATATTTTCTGAGAAAATCGCACTAAGGTTATGAAAAGTATTAAGAAATTGGAATGATTACTTTTTATTAATAATTTTAGAAACAATGAAATAATAATTTTAGTTTTACACCTTCGAGTCGATGCTATAAATGATGAAGAAATTAGAAATATCACACTTCCTTCTACTTCCTACCTCCTTTCTTACTTTAATAATAGCAATATTTTTACATTAAGGTTCATAAGATCAAAAAGTCCCAAATTTTGTTTAGTCTCAAGATTTTCCTCTGTGCAGGAATTCAAATTTCAGTTGTATTCTTTCTGTTCTACTTTATTCCGCTGTTGAAAATATGCTATTTTGGTCTGTGGTTTGCTTTCTTTGACTTGTAGTCTAACTTTTCTCATTTTATTCCGTTTGTGTTCTTGTTAATTTCTTCTACAGCTGAGTACTGCCAGGGGATTCTCTGTTTCTTTGGTTGCGTTTTCTTCTAGAGAGGGTTCTTTTTCTTCTGTATGCTATGTTCTTTATTTTTCTCCTGTAGCATGTGTTCGTAAGTACCATCCTTTTTATCTTGCTTATGCTTAATTTGAGTAGCTCTGTCCACGCCTTCTCATTGCTCTGGTACTGTGGGCAGGTAATATATGAGCCTTTGTGTAGCTTATGTGAAACCTTGTCCCTGGTGTCTGAGCTGAAGTTCGAGTGATTTCTGATGCCTGAGCGCATTGTAGGGGAATATGAGAGATGAGGAAGGTGGGACTCAGAGCTGTGGGCTCCTTCAGGCAGGATACACTCTGCTCTCCTGAGATTTTGTTAAGCGTCCTGTTCCAAGCTTCATTCCATTAACAGGGGTGGGGGTGGGGGGAAGTGCTCTTCCAATAGGGGATGGCCTTGACATTTAGATGATCCCCTCAATTACGCATTGGGCCCTGGGGTCTATGCCTCTGGGAGAGAGAGTATGCGAACGCTCTAATTGTCCATATCACTTCTTTTGCAGCCCTCTTCCTTATAGTTTTTAATTTGTTCCCCTAACTTTCTCCCTGTTAAGTCAGAAAAGGGAAAAAATAATGATTTACCTATAGTCTGTTTCTTCCAGATGTGTAGTAATTAGAAGCTTCAGGATTTGGGCCTTATCAACAGTGCTTCTGGGGGATGGTACAGGGTTAGGAACCTCACAAGTCAGGCCAAATCCTAGTTCCCCACCCTCATCCCATGTCTCACCATTAGATGTTGAGAGCATGAGGTTGTGCCAATTCCTTATTTGATTGCTGCTGGCTTTCTTCCCTTTTCGTCTGTTTGTCTTGTTTCTGTTTGTTTTGCTTAATTATGTATTGGGACGGGAAGTTATTGAGACCTGGTTCCGCTCTATTGTATTTCTCCAAAAGCCTCTCTGAGTATCTGTTAAAAAACGGTTTCCCGGGCTCAGCCTGGATATATGGAATTAGACTCCTATAGGCACAGGGCACAGAAATCTATATTTTTATAATGCTTTCAAGGCAATTCTAATAATCAGCCAAGTCTGGGATCCATTTTAAGTTTCCCCTAGGATTCTCCCCAGCCTTGAGATTCTGTGACTCACGGTGCTCTCTGTAAGAAACAGAGAGGAGGGTGGCCGGCCCATATACCAGAGGTGGCAGGTTTAAACCCAGCCCTGGCCAAAAAAAAAAAAAGAAACAGGGAGGGGCATTAGTACAGGGATAACCTGGGGAGGTGCACAAGAGCCGGTCACATCTCCCCTCATTCTAAGTATTTCTTTTTAAATTGTAGACAGGAAATGCCTTAGGCCATTTGGTCTACTATCACAGTAGCACCTTGGACTAGATGGTTTATAAACAACAGAAATTTATTTCGTACAATGCTGGAGGCTGGAAGGTTCAGGATGAAGGTGCTGGTGGTGTCTGGTGAGAGCCCGCATCCACCATCCATTTGTGGTTCACAAACGATGACTCCAAACTTTGTCCTCCTGTGGTGGAAAGGGCAGGGAGGTCTCTGGGGCCACTTTTATAAGGGCATTAATCCTATCTATGTGGGTTAGGATTTCAGCATATTAATTTTAGGGGGACAAAAATATTCAGACCATAGCAAAGGGATGAGTTGAAGGTCTTCTAAATTCTACTTTTCACGGTGACTTAAAAATACTCTATCTTTTAGTAAACTTGCCCTTGAGTTGCGTGCATATAAGTTGTTCTCACTCTGGCTGCACATTAAAATCACTGTGGAAGCTTTTCAAATAGCGATGTCTGAGCCACATGGTGTTAATTGGCCTAGGGTAGGGTCCAAATCACTGGCCTTCCTTACAGCTCCTCTAGGTGTTCTATCTTGTGTGCTTCCAGGACTGAGAAAGAATAGATTGTTCTTTCATATTTTTTTAGTGACTTATGACCCAGTCTCCATTTTTCTTATGCATCCTCCAAGCCTTATTTATGGAACGTGTACGAGGAGTCTTCAAAAACTTTGTGGAAAAATGGAATTAAAAGATAAAAATATAAACTTTAATTCAGAAGGAGACAAATTAGGACTGATGCTAAATGATTTCCCATTGAAACTCTGGCAAAATTTCCCTTGTTCAAGGAGAGGAATGAGTAGAAGCTTTGTTGTAGGGGAGGACTCTCTGGTGAAGCTTTCTGGGGTATTTTTCTGCTAAACCTTTGTCAAACTTTCTCAAAGACTCTCATTATAAGCAGATTGTTCTTCCAGTAGGCCAACAAGCAAAATGCTTTGAGCATCCCCTAAAACTGTTGTTATGCCCTTTGCTTTTGACCAGTCCACTTTTGCCTTGTCTGGACCATTTCCACCTCTTGGTAGCCATTGCTTAGATTGTGCTTTGTCTTCAGGATCATACTGGTAAAATCATGTTTTATCTCTTATTACAATTCTTTGAAGAAATGCTTCAGGATCTTGGTCTCACTTCTTTTAAAATTTCCATTGATAATTCTGCTCTTGTCTGAAGCTGATCTGGGCATACTAGTTTTGGCATCCATTGAGTGGAAAGTTCACCCAGTAACTTTTAACTTTTCTGTCATATTCATGATGTCTATGATGTTGGCTATCATTTCTGCTCTTAATCATTAATCTTCAATTAGTGCACAAACAAGATTAATTTTTTCCCTTGCAAATTAATGTGGATGGTCTGCCACTGCAGGCTTCATCTTCAACATCATCTCACTTTTTAAACTAAGTTACCCATTTGTGAACTGCTGGTTTCTATGGGGTATTATCCCCATAAACTTTTTGTAAATCATCAATGATTTCACCATTTTTCCTTCTAAGCTTCACCGTAAATTTAATGTTCTTGTTTCAATTTTAGCAGAATTCGTGTTGCTCTGACAGGGGCTCTTTGGAGACTGATCTGTTATTCTTTGTAGTGTCTCAAACTAGATCCTGTTCAGACATGTTATGACAAGTTAGTACATATGAGCTTATTTTGGCACAAAAAATTGAAATCCGTTCATAATTTTTTCATAATATGAATTTTCCATGAACTTTTTGAATGTTACTCATGTTTTCCATCCACTAATTATTTTCCAAGGTAATGTTTTTGAGAACAATAGAGTATTTTGATTTCAAGCATGGACTTTGCAGAAATAGATGCCTGAATGTGGATCCTTCCACTGCTCCTAGTGCTTGTGTGGCCTTGACCAAGTAACCTAACTCCTCAGTCTCCTTATACAAAATAGGAGTTTCAGATCTACCTTGCATTGTTTGGAGAATCAAAATTAATTTTTGTTTGTTTGTTTGTTTTGAGATAGAGTCTCACTTTGTCATCTTGGGTAGAGTGCTGTAGTGTTGTAGCTCACAGCAACCTCAAAGTCTTGGGCTCAAGCTCTTGCCTAATCCTACCAAGTAGCTGGGATTTCATTCACCTGACACAATGCCTGGTTGGTTATTTTATTTTTAGTAGAAATTGGGTCTTGCACTTGCTTGGGCTAGTCTCAAATTCTTAGGCTCAAGTGATCCTCCTGCCTCAGCCTCCCATGTAGCTAGGATTTACAGGCACCTCCCATAATGCCTGGCTAGTTTTTTTTATTTTTAGTAGAGATGGGGTCTCACTCTTGCTCACGCTGGCCTCCTGAGTTCAAGCAATCTACTACCTGCCTCAGCCTTCCAAAGTGCTAGGATTACAAAGTGTGAGCCACCAAACCAGGCTCAAAATTAATTTTGAATGATGTTGATTACAAGTTACATGAGGTTTTTTTTTTCAAGTAGTGTTATAGTATTTGCCTGATACATTATTGTTTTGTCCCTTTACTGTCAGCATTTTAATAAGCTTTTGTTTTAGATTTGTGTCTTCTAATCATCAAGTAATTGGATTTTGTTTAACTTTTTCATCTACTCTGACAATCTCTGTCTTCTAACAGGTAAATTTAGTCCATTTATGTTTATCATAATTACTGATGCAATATCTGGAGTTTTTTTTCCTACTGTTTTATTTTGGGCTTCTATTTACCTATCCTTTTCTTTGCTCCTCTTTTTTCCCTTTTCTGTCTGTGTTAATGGATAGTTCCACATCCCCTCCTTTTTTCTTTTCACCGTGCACCTATTATAGATCATATTCTGTTCTCTTAGTGATTATTCTTAAATTTTTGACACACATACTACTTACCCATAAATTTTCCTAGGAAAATTTACTAAAAGAATGTATTTTACTAAAAGAATGTAATTTTACTAAAAGAATGTATGCATAGTACCCAGCATACTGCCTGACAGTCATTAAAATGTATAATACATTGTAGTTACCAGTGCCCCTCTTACTACTGCCAACACTACAATTAATATTATAATTTTTATCCAAAGCACAGATGAATATTATTTTTACTCAGGAGTATCTTATCAAGAAGCTGAGTATTATGAGAAATTATCTAGAACACGTTATGGTGTGAACAGTGCCAATTTTTCCCAGAGGAGGGACTGCTAGGAAGGATAGCATTATATCCTGGTATATTTTGCTCTTGAGCTCAGGGAAGTATCTTTTCACATGACTTTGCTCATTTATACCAAGTTACACTGTGGCAGGCTCAGTGGCTCATGCCTGTAATCCTAGCATTCTGGGAGGCCAAGGTGGGCAGATTGCCTGAACTCAGGATTTCAAGACCAGCCTGAGCAAGAGTGAGACTGCATCTCTACTAAATATAGAAAAACCAGCTGGGCACTGTGGTGAGTGCCTGTAGTCCCAGCTACTTGGGAGGCTGAGGCAAGAGGACAGCTGGAACCCAGGTGTTTGAGGTTTCTATAAGCTATGACGCCATGGCACTCTACCCAGGGTGAGAGAATGACACTCTGTCTCAAAAAACTACCCCCACAACAACAACAAAAACAAAGTTACACTGAGTATTCAAGGAGAGAGATTTTGCAAAGTGCTTAGCACTTAGTAGGTGTTAAATAATTGGTAGCTTACCTATGGATGCTGAACTGAACTTGCCTTTTAAACAGCCCATTCTTGCCTTGTTCTGGGTGTGGGTCTCTGGCTTTGACACTTGATGCAAACCTTTCATGAACTGAGTGTGGATGTGGTTTTTTTTTGCTCCACCTGGATGGGGCTCAGCCTGGAGGGAGGCAAAGTGGGGCTGTGCAACTGACTATGATGATCCTGGGAGGAAATATCGGTGAATTAGGGGAGTGCTCTGAGGGATGGTCCAGATGGAGGTAGGTGTAAAGCAGAGTTTTGCTGGATGGAGTTGATTTTGCACAACATATTGATCTCTTTGGGGTGAGAAAGAAAAGAAGCAGCAAAACTCCTCGCTGCTCTCCCAGAGTGGTGGTGGGAGGGACAGGTGGGAGTCTGTGGGCCCCGGAGCTGCCTTTTTTTAGAAGGACCATCAGGTACTGCAGCTGCATTCCCCCTGCTTCCCTCGCGATGCAAAGGGCAGATTATGCAGCAGGGCTGGGCAGGCATCGAGCTTTGCTTTGCTTTCTCTCAGCGTCTGGGGTTTTTGCATTGGTGGGTGGTGCAGATACTCAGGGAGGGGGTGATACCTGTGCCAAGGGTACAGATTGAGCACAGAACAGAGAATTAGGGTTGGGAATTCACCTGTCACTCCCCAGGGCCTACGTTGCTCATCTCTGATGGACCTGGAAAATAGCAGGGACCAGGAATAGGGTGGGGACTTCTGGGTAGGAAGGAACCTGCCAGAGCTAAGTTCCATCCTGGAGAGGTGTCTCCCAAATCTACTCTTTGAGAGGCTAGAGTTCTGGTCTTCACGCTCAGTTCTGCCTCACTTTCACACTCCATTATCTAGGTCAGTGGTTCTCAACCTTCCTAATGCCGCAACCCTTTAATACGGTTCCTGTGGGTCGCGACCCACAGGTTGAGAACCACTGATCTAGGTGCTCCTAGGCCACTCACTTATCCCACATGCGTCTTTTCTTTCAGCTGTAAAATGAGAATCACAGATATTTCAGTGGAGTAGGGGGTCAAGAGATGAGATCTGAATTTTAATCCATCTCCATCTCTACATGATCTTGGGTAAGCCACCTGACTTGGTACTTTACTGTCTATAAAATGTGGAATAATGCCCCCTGCCCTTGATAACTCATGGGAAAGCTGGGAAGGGCAAATGAGAGAATGCCTCACAGGCTCTTGAGGGGAGAGAGAGTTAAAGAGAAGAAGGCAACTCAGAGACATTTGCTTTTTACCCAGAATAGGGAGCTGGTATGTAGGTGACGTTAAGTCTCAGAGTCCCCAGCCTCTGGCCCAGGGTCCTTCTGTTTGTCTGTACTGGAATCTGCTTAGCCCCGTGGGTAGATTCAGGATCAGGAGTAGAGTGTTGGCCTGAGGGAGACAGGTGATCACTCCGAGGGGAAGGGGCTGCTCACAGAGCTGCCCAGCCTTGGAGGTGACTTGTACTAACAGGGCCTTCTTGCTGGACCTTGTACCAAACACTCCCATGGGTAGGGACCAATCACATTAGATGCTTTTTGTGCAGCTAGAAGGGGATCCTAGAGACCCTCTGTAGACCAGATTTTAACCCTTTAGTTGTTAGGACATGGGGAGATCCAGGGGTACATGGAGAAGGAAGCAGAGTGAGGGGCACTTGGGGGGCTGTGACTCAGGACTCAGGGTCTAGCTGGTCTGGTGAGGCCCGGCTTTTTACTAGTTCTGCAGTTTAGAATAGCACTCTCCAAGATATACTAGAAGAAAGTGAGGTTCAGAGAGGGTAAGTGATTTTGCCAACGTCACACAGCTTGTAATTGGTGGAGCTGAGATTCTAATTCAGATCTGGCTAACTCAGGAGTCCAGAGAGTGATAACGAAACTAGAGAAGGTTCTAGAATTGGAAGAGACCCAAGTAAAAGGGGCACGAGCTTACTTCAGTGGCCAAAC
Organism: Perodicticus potto; assembly: GCA_963574655.1. Classification (NCBI taxonomy): domain Eukaryota; kingdom Metazoa; phylum Chordata; class Mammalia; order Primates; family Lorisidae; genus Perodicticus; species Perodicticus potto. Next base: position 21,608 of record CAUYRH010071422.1, read on the forward strand.
GGCTTAGTGGGGAATCCTGGCCTGCAAGACCACAGTAGATTTCCCTGGGTCGCTGGACCAAGGGTGAAAGTGTGAGTGTCTGTGGGTGTGCACTATGCATATGCATGAGGGTGTGTGGGTGTGGAGGGCTTATTTGTGTGTACATGAGTTTGAGTGCGTATGTGTGTGTGTAGTGTTCCTCCCCAAAGGCCCTGCTCTGCCAGCAGCCTGCTTGTCTGTCATTGTAACAGTCACATAAACCCATTCCATTCTCACTGAGCTCTGCCAAAAAATCACAGCGAGGGGGCACCGTGAGGAACGTGTGTGGCCGTGGAGGAGCAGGCTGTATTTTACGGCATGAATGGCCCGTGGGGATGATGTGGGTGACGGTGGGGCCGGCGTTGCCACTGAGACTCTGGTGGCTCCTCAGGAGCGGCTGCATCCGTCGTCACAGATTGTTCCCATTTTCTCAGTGCTGTGTCGGTTTCGAAAAATGATTTCTTCCTTTAGAGGCAGATGTGAATGGAAAAGGGGGAGAGGGAGAATAAGTGAGATCGAGAGATGAAGTTCGGAGACTCTAAGCGGGAGGAGAGAGAATTTTTTCTGCCGTCATGGGAGGATCTCAGTATGGAGGACGCCTCTGAGCCGGTTTATGTGTCTTGGACCCCAGAAGAGCCCCTCTCGGGCCCTGTTGTGGCATTTGCCCATAGTTTGCAGAGGTGGGCCAAGGGGAGAGGGTGAGGGTGGTTCCTCTCATGGCATGAGGTTCCGCGGGGGATAGGGCCCGAATGGCAGAGGAGTATGTCACCTGAGTTGGCTTCGGAGGAGGCACAGGAAAGACCAAAGGGAGGGCATTTCCTGTCACTTTGAAGTACAGGTTCAGGGGATGGCCGTGGAGCAGACGTTTGGTTCTAGGAGGATTTGGGGATCTTAACAGTGTTGGGGTAGGTGAGACGGCCCCTTCCTACTCTGGGGCTCCATATAGTCCCTTGGAGGTTTTAGAATTGGGGATGCCCAATGTTTAGGGCTGTCGCTGGAAAATAAATATGAACATAAAATAATAAGGGGCTGGACCGATGAAAGATATGAAGTAGAGTCACTACGTGTTTTCTAGGCACCATGCTAGGTCCTGCAAATTACTCAGAAATGAGTCAGACGCGTGTCTGCCTCTCGGACGTCACACTTGAGCAGTAAGCAAGCCGTGAGCTTTGTTTTTTTTTCTCCCAGTCGTTGGCCGTGTTGAATCACGGGTCCTCCCTGTATTCATCTGGAAGCATTATCAAAGTGGCTGTTGAGAGAAAGAGGCAGACTTTGGCTGTGTTGGTGAGGAAATCAGCGGTAATACGACCTCCTATTTATCGAGGGCCCACTGTGGTGTTTTGGATAGCTGGCTTTGAGAATTCATCTGAATGACCTGTCCAGACAGACGTCAGAGTGTGGGGAGTAGGCTGTCTGGTGGGACCCTTCCCTGCAGCCGACAGCTGTAGGACCCCGGGCAGGTTACTTAGCTCTGTGCCTCTGCTTCCTCATCTCTAAGATTATTCTAGTAAGGCTGCTGCAAGGAATAGATGAGTTTGTAGGTACAAAGCTTTGTGTCTAGCACAGTCTAAGTGATATAAAAATATGGAAGTTACTATCAGGAATGAGGAAACTGAATCTCAGTGAGGAGAGGTTACTCTCCCACCATCGCTAACTAGTGCCTAATGAAGCTGGAATTCAAATCCACCTTGGAGGTAGGCAGAGAGCTTCTCCCCTGGGCAGAGCTGAGTGGTGCCGGTGGGGGTAGCACCCTAACATTGGCCTTGGCCTCAGCTCTTACCAGCTGGACCAGGGGAGGAGAAATTTCCTCCTGTGGAGGGGGTGTCCAGCTGGACAGAGGAAAGGCTCTTTATCTTATGGGGACTCTCTGAGTCTCAGTGGCAGTAGCTTCAGGGGGAAGAAAGACCCCGGCAGGATGTAAACACTCTGGGGATGTCCACACTCTAATTTTAACAAGAAAAGATGCTGGCTTCCTCCTGCTCCTAGGTTCCAGGTACAGTGTCCTCGCCAGAGGGAAAATTTTAACCTGTATCACTAGACAAAGAGTGGTTGCTAAACCAAATAATTATACAAAACACACTTGCCAGTGTGTTTTCCTTTTCATTCTTTGTCTTTTTTTTCTTTTTAATAAAGAAATGACAGGCATTTTCTTTTTACTGATGCATAATAGTTGCACATATCTATGGGGTACGTGCAATACTTTGCTATAAGCATACAAGGTGTGATGACCTACTCTGCATAACTGGGAATTGGGATATCCATCACCTCAAATATTTGTTATTTCTTTGTGTTGAGAACATTCCAAATCTTCTCTTCTAGCTATTTTGAAATATAGAAAAAATTATTTTTAACTCTGGTTGCCCTGTTGTGCTACTGACCACCAGCTCTTATTTCTTTTATCTAATTGCATCTTTGTTCTCATTAACCAATTCCTCCGCCTGCCCCTCCACAACCCTTTCCAGCCTCTAGTAACTACTCCCATGAGGTATTGTCTACCTGCCTGATAATAGGTTTGTTTTAGCTCCTGCCTATGAATGAGAACTTGCTATATTTGTCTTTCTGTGGCTGACTTATTTCACTTCACATAATGTCCCCTAGTTCTATCCATGTTGCTGCAAATGACAGGATTTTATTCTTTTTTATGGCTAAATAATAGTCCATTGTGTATTTGTACCACGTTTTCTTTCTCTATTCATCCATTGATACATAGGCTGACTGCACATCTTGGCTGTTGGGAGTAGTGCTGCGGTAGACGTGGGGGGGCAGATCTCCTTTCAATACAGCAATTTCCTTTCTTTTGGATATACACCACACAGTAGGACTGCTAGGCCACGTGGGAGTTCTATGTTTATTTTCTGAAGAACCTCTCTAGACTTTTCTCCATAGTGGCTCTACTCATTTACATTCCCAGGAACAGGGTACGAATGTTCCCCCTTCTCCATATCTTCACCAGTGTTTGTTATTTTGTGACTTTTTTTTCTGGTTGTTTTTTGAAACAGAGTCGCATTCTGGGTAGAGTGCTTTGACATCATAGCTCACAGCAACCTCAGCCGATCCTCTTGCCTCAGCCTCCTGGGTAGCTGTGGTATTTTCTGACTTTTTGATAATAACTGTCTTTTTTTATGAATTAAAGATTCTTCTATTTATATGTTTCAAAATAAAGTTCTTGGTGCAAACTTGATAGGCCCCGAGACGTACTGGGTAGATGGACAGGGTCACATGATGGGCATTTTGACTTTTGAGCCTAGGTGGGAATTTTGGAGGATGTTGACTCTTCTCCTGGAATTGAGATGCACTTAGCAACTAATGTGTGGTTGATAACTGGAGTTTGTATGTGTCCGTAGATCTCAATAAATCATTATAATTTTACGCTTCACCTTCATGTGACATACTCCTGCAAAGATTGGCACTTTGGTGACCCCACAGCCCTTATGACACCCCTATAGTTTGTAGATACGTATAGGTTGTGGGTATATGATTACAGGCTGTATGTTTAGGTCATGGTTGTATGTTGTAGGCTATGGGTTGTAGGTACAGGGTGTAGGTTGTGGGTTGTAGGTGTATGCTGTAGCTTATAGCTTCAGGGTGTAGGTTGTAGATACAGATTATGGATTGTAGGTGTAGCCGTAGGTTGTAAGTGTAAAATGTAGATGTAGATTGGGAGTTGTGGGTTATAGATTTAGGTGTAGGTTGTTGATGAGAAATAGAAATGAAGGGCTTTTAACTTCCCAAGACCATATGCCTTTGTGAATGGACAGATTTGGATCTTGAACCCAGAACCTTTGATTCTGAGATCACTAATCTTTCTGTTTATATGTTTCTCAGGAGAAGTGAGGTATTTTTTAAAACTAACAGAGAAGGCCCTTGTGTCTGATTTCTACCTAGAGATGCCAGTTGGTTACTGTTTGATGAATTTCCTTTAAGCCTCTTTGTACAGATTTTTAAATTACTTCGATTTCTTTAGCTCTGATTGCACCTCTTACCCAATTTCATATGCTTCCTTTCCTCTTCCCGGTTGCTGTAACAAACGTCTCCTCTGTAAGCCTTTTATATGAGTGCATGCTATTTGGTGTGGCTGCCCCATCATTTCTCTAGTGTAGAATATTTGGGCTGTTTATGCTCTTTGGTGATTGTTGTTATAAATAATATAATAACAATTATATTTGAGCTAAACGTTTTCTTAATGATTTTATCTTTAGGTTTGCAGGGTGAACATAGGGCTGGGTGTTTGCTAGGCTGGGGAGAGGCTGGGGAAGAGCCTGGTAACTCCCTGATGGGGAAGCCCGTCCTGGAGTTCCTTGGCTGCCTGGCCTGAGCGTGCCCTTGCCAGGGGCTGCTGGCCCAGAGGCCAGCACTGGGCAGATGAGCAAAGGAGGGAGGGAAGGGCTCTTCCTGCTCTCATCAGGGGTAGAATATTTAGGTACGAGCTAAGGAAAATGGATGCCTTTGAGAGATTTAGATTTATAGATCCAGTAGAGGTGGATGAGGTGGTAAAGAGCAACCACATGTGTATATTACTGTCTGGAGTTATCGATGAGCAAAAGGCAATTCTCTGTCACAAATAAAGCTGGAGCAGGGGGCAATCAATCCTCCTTTGTCAGGACTTGGGAAACCCTGGTTAGCATTGGCATTCATCAGAGGGATCTTTGAAGATTAGTGGCTGGAGAAATGACCCTTTCAGAGGGTTGGGTGAATCCTGCTTGCAAGGCAATGATGGAGGGGTGGGGGCAAGGCAGAGTCTGGTGGTGGGATATGGGAAGACAGACTGGCCCCTGTACTCAGTGAGATTATGATGCTCGGGATTACTAATGCCAGTCGGCCTTTACTATTCCTCCTCCTGGGATGCCTTTCTCCTCTTGGTTAGCTTGAATTCCCAAATGAAGTAAATTCAAGTTCTAGAGGAGTCCAATGACTTGTCTAAAACAGTGTAACCATTGAATGGGGGTGGGCAGGTGAGCCAAGAGCTCCAGCTTCCTGGGTGCCCTTTCTCCCATGTCTTAAGCCTCTTACCCATGTTGGCCCTTCTTCCCAGGAGACTGTCTGCCTCCTGGGGCTCAGTGTTATGTCCGACCTTATGGAATTGCCCTCAGCCATGGCATGACTTTGTCAGGACACTGTGGGCCCATCAGCGGCACCAAGGGACAAAGGCACAGAGCCTGTCATGGCATGCATGGTCAGCTTCTATTTGTTGAATGCATGAGTACTTATCCATCAGAAGTACACACATGCTCACTCTAAAAATACCTTTAAACACTTACTGTGTCCCAAGTATAATAGTAGAGCTTCTACTCCTGCAAGGGAGAAAATCTTCAACAAGAGTTATAGCATTAACTAATTATAGATGGTACTAAAGCCTAGGAAGAGAATGATTTCAGGTTGCCAAGAGAACCTTCCCAGAGAGGACTGAGAGGATTTGGGGACACATTTGAGGATTGACAGGATGGCCTGGGCTCTGAAGTCAGGGTCTTCCTAGAACCAGGGGGAGGGTTTCGGCAAACCTGGATGTTGCCACTTGGGCTGGGCTGTTGACCATCCGGGTTACTTTCAAAAAGTCATTTGCTTATTTCTGTCTCATCTGTTGTAAAGGAAGAGATTATAAAATCCTGCTGTAAACCATTTACCTACCTGCCCTCCTCCCCTAACAATAGAAACAAACCTAGGAAATCCTAACCCTGCTTTGACAATATCCAGCACGTGGAATATTTTAGTGTTTGTGTTTTCTCTTTTGGGTAGGGTTTGGCCACCGGCTGGTTTTTGGGTGGGTAAAATTTAGAGGGAGATGTTCTCTTGGCTTAAGCGAGTAAAAAACTGTAGGAAGAAATAAACGGACCCTGGCTGTCTCCCACCCGAGGAGTGTCCTTTGTGTTGGGCACCGCTCTGTTTTTATCTGAAGTCAGTCCCTTACTTGCTGCCAGCTCATTGTCTTTCTGGCTTGGGTAGACAGTCCCGTGAGCCCACCGCCCTGCAGGGGAGAATCTCTCCTTTTTGCACACGTCATGAGAGGCTCGGAGTCAGCTGCTGCTGGAGTCAGTGACGTGTCAGCACACGCTTGCTCGGGGGATCCTTCTGCATCAGCGTAACTCGTGACACATGGAGGATTTCTTGTTTTGCTGAAGTGCATAGCAAGCCTCTTCTTTCTCCAAACACGATCCAGTGCATTTCTGCCCCAACTGCCGCCTCTCCTGGGAGATTATTTCTGATGCATATTGACTTGTTACTGGAAAAATGTTTCAGAGGGATAATGAGCTGGGTGGTTTTCCTCTTCATTTTTCTTTGTTGTTGTTGTTGAATTCATGTGGGTAACTGGGCTCTCCACTTACACTTTATTGATTCCTGAATTTAGGGAATGGCTCTCTAATTGGCAATTTCCTTCTGAGTGCCACGTGGGCAGAGAGAAGTACTATGCTTGGGGCTGCTGGCCCAGGGGTACTTCCCTCCAGCCCTGGCTGGACACAGCTGAGTACCCTTGGGTAAGTCTTGACTGCTTCTTTCCTGGTTCTGGTTGTCGTTTGCTGACCTGTGAGAGGTTGGACCAGATGACCTTGAAGCTGCCCCCCCTTCCCGCCCCCATTTTTGCATTTTCCACACTGAATTGGAAGCCCTGTTCTTTGGTGATTTTGTGTGTGAAGGGCCAGGTGTTCCTGTGTTCAGGGATGACATCGCTGACCCCACGTGCTCAGGCCATTGTTTTCCCTGGAGGCCTTGTGGATGTGTGCTGAGTCACGCACACGCACAGCCGGAATCCCTTGTGACTAAGCTGTGCATTTTCGGGAAGGCTGGCGGAGCCGGTGGTACAGCCTCTGGACTGAACCAGCATTGCCAAGATTGGGGCAATAAGCCTTGACCTTGCCAGTGTGGGTGAGAGACACCTGCCCACGGAGCTAACCGGTCTGGGCTCACACAGTGCTCTCCTTCTGTCCGTTTCTGTATGCTGGCCGTCAGCTTCGCTTATGCACAAGATGGATTACTCTTGTTTCTGATTATCATGGAAAATCTTGCTGCTGGGTTTTTAGGACAGGATTAAGTAGAATAGGTGATAAAGGTCGTTGGCATTATTTACAATCTCTTGACTTTTATCTGTCCCTGTCACCTGTAGACAAGCTGGATGCTTGCAAGAGTGGCAAAGTCTTGGGATTTGGAATTAGGCACACCCGGGGCTGAAGTCCCATAGTGGTGCTTTTGGCTGCATCTCTTTAAACACGAGCCTTGCTGAGTCTTAGTTTGTTTTCGCCAAAATGGCAAAAACAGCTTTGACCTAAGGGCTTTGCTGGTGAAGACGAGTTAAGTGCTGTGTCTTGCAGTGCCTCAGCCTTGGTGGGATACCAGGAGCTGTGAGGAGGGACCCACATGAGCATCTTGTTCCAATGGCGTATCTGAGTGTGCTTGTGAAAAAATAGAAATAGCACATCAGAGCTTGTGATTTCACAGAGGTTATTGCTCAGGACAATGCCAGTTGGAAAAAAGTAAGGCAATTTCAAATGGATTTCAGGGATAATGTGCAGTGAATATCAGTGCAGGGCATGCAGACACGGCAAAAATCAGGATGGAGGAGAGAATGACGGGGTTTGGGGGACTACTGAGCGATGCACCCTACAGATCTCCTATGGAATATGTGGTTGGGGCAGAATCGAAGTTTCGTTCCTTTCTTGTGGCTCCTGTGTGGGGTAAGGAGCTCAGAGTGCAAAGTTGATAGTGGCTCCACTTTGTGGAGGTTTTCCTGTCCTCCGCGTTGCAGCACGAGTCAGTACGTCCTTCCTGTCTAAATGGTATCCCGTGGTGTGGACAGACCACATTTTGTTCATCCAGGCCTCCGTTGATGGACATCTGTGTATTTCCACCTGTGGCTGTCCTGACTGGTGCTGCTTTGAACATTTGTGTATGAGTTTTTACTGGCTCATCTGTTTTTGTTTCTTTTGGATATAGACGTGGGAATGGAATTGTTAGATCATATAGTAACATTGTGTTTAACTTAGAACATTTCTGGATTCTTGAGGGTACATTTTGGCTCCAGCCACTGCTTGGCCCCCCCTCCCCTGTCACTTGCTCTATTGGCATGGACTGATTGGATGCCTGCCTTGTACTAGGCGCTGTTTTCCATCCTTACAAGCAACTCCAAGAGGTGGGCACTATTCTTGGACCCAGTTTTCAGAAGAGGAAACTGAGGCATGGGGTCATTCAATGTCATGCCCAAGGTCATGCAGCCTGTGAGTAGTGAGTCTGGAATCTGAACCCAGACTGTCTCCAGAGCTCAGTGCTTCCCTGACACGCCCCACGGTGCCTCAGTTACCACGGTGATAGGAGTCACCACATATGACACGCTGGACTGAGTCTGGAGGCTTCCTGAGGGTGGCGGGAGCTGTGTGTGCACCTCGGCCATACCAGTTCCTGGTGGGAGGGCTGCCTGGGGTCCCCCTAGCCACACCCCACGCTGTGTCTTTTCTCCGCTTGTCTTCCCTCTAGGCCGCCTCTTTACTCCCCATCAGCTTCACCTCTCTCTGTCTCTGTTCATAAATGGAAATAGTTCATGGGCTGTCCTAGAGGAAAAACCAGATCTCATAGAAAGATCCTATCTTCTGGTTATAACGAGAGAGAGAGGCCCCTTCGGCAGATCTGAGAGAATCCCACAGGACCTCTGGGCTGAAGGTTTTTCATGGTGCTCCCAGGCCTATTGCAGAAGTGACCCCAAGTTGGGCTGTGGTTTAGGGCTCCCTCTCCCCCCTCCTCACGTGACCATTCATGGGACAGTCCACTTCCTCTGCTGTTGTGTAAGCAGCCCCCACAGGGGACACTCCACAGCTGGGTCACAAGTGCTTGTCAAAGAGCCCCTGTGTGTTCTGGTCAAAGCTGAAAATGGGGGTCCATGGAGAAGGGGGTGGCCTGGCCACGAATGGGGAAGGCCCTCTGGGGGAAATGAAGAGGGAGCCCCAAACCAGTTTGTCCTGTAGGAGCTGGCCCAGATTATGGTTCACAGTGTAAATGTGGGAGTGTGCCAGGTCCATATTAATACTGCATGAGGCAGTAAGGGGACCTTGGGCTTGAAACCCGAGCTGTGGCCTAGAATGGAACTGAACAGTGGGCCTTGTCTTAAAGGGACATGACGAGCTCGCAGAAGTATGTGCCGGCATTATTTCCCTTTAATGCTGTTTACTATATTTGTACACCGTGCCCCTGAAGGATTTAAAAAGGAAATGGCAATGTAATAAGGGAGGTGTTTTTTATTACACATGGTAGCACCATTTAATGCTCATTGACTTAATTATTGCTTCTTTCGTTACTTTGGTAAGTGAGAGAGGAGCAGAGAGGGAGAGGGAGGGGAGGGAAGAGAGAGAAGGAAGCCTATGTCTGCCTGATGTTTTCCTGAAATCCATCTCAGCTAATAAGCAGATTGAGAAATCGTGAACTCATCACAGGTAGAATAAAAAACGCATAACTCTTTGAAAGCTCGTAGCCACCAACACAACATAGAACTTAGCCTTGAAGGTGCCAATTTTAGCTCTTCTGCCCTTTGAATTGAGTTCATGGCTGTATACATGGTCTCCGTGGAGAAGGGCGAGTCAGGGCCAATTCTTGTCAGAATGATCGGGCCACTCACATTTGCTAGAAAACAAAGCAACTGAAAAGTGAAAATATCTGGATGCTGTTGGCTTATGAGAAAGAAAGGATGTTAGGGATTTAAAAGGGTGACTTCCTTGCAGATGATGTCCTAGAGTATTTTCCAGAACATTAAAAAAAGATTTCATTGTGTATAGTAGTTTTAATGTTGAGAGTGTTTCAGAAAACTTTTATTCTTTTCAAATTGATCCTACATTGGTTAGAATGCTTTTGATTACAAATAATGAAAAACATGACTCATATTGGCTAAAACAGTAAGGAAATGTATCTCCTATAAGTAGAACAGAGGTGGGGCTGAGGAGGACTCCAGGGTGGATGGATCAGTAGTTAAGTAATTTGGGTGAGGCCCTGGATCCTTCCCCTTCTCTACCCTGCTCACCTTAGTGACAGTTTCATCCTACATCTGATACCTCTCATTGCTGCAAAATGGTTGCAACAGTTCCGGACATCACATACAGGCATAGCAGTGTTCAGAATCAGAGCAGGGACCATCTCTTCCAGTAAGGACTTAACAGAGAGAAGAAACCTTTCACCAAAGCCCCCCAGAAGTTCTCCCATTTGTGTCATTGACCAGAACTAGTCTACTCATCTTCCTCTAAATAAGTCAGTGGCAAGTAGAGTAGAAAAGTCCTGGTTGATATAAACTAGACAGGATCTACTGGGTGGTGAGGGAGGGAGGCCAGTTTTTCTGAGGCACAAGGCAGTTTAGAAAAGAGTGGGAACCTGAACAAAGTAGGCTCATACTAGCAAAGGGGAGGGGGGTGACATCTAGCTGTCTTTTGCATCCATGAATAGCAAAAGACAACTCTCAAGTACCTGGAATGCACTTGGCATCACAGAGTGCTGGAACTTGGAAGGGAAATTAGAGACAATCTTCTTCACTCTTTGCATTTTGTGTGTGTGAAGAGATTGAGCCTCAAGAATAGGGGTGACTTGCCCAAAAGTCACTGATCTACCCTGGACACAGGCTCCTGATGTGTGGGGCTAGTGGGCAGCTGGGAATGTTGGCAGGTGTTGTTAATACAGTCTGTGGAGCAGTATTAGAAGCCAGGAAGAGTATCAGCAGGAACTCTTTTTAGGGCCTATCCTTTCCCTTCAATAACTTCATTGATCAACTCTTGAATCTCTAACCCTGTACTCTCTGGGTAGTTTTGGGGAAAAGTAAAGGAAGCCTCAAGGCATCCCCAAGAGAATGTGTTCCAGCCTGTGCTGGCATATCCAAGCCTGGGTGTGTCTCTTCTGGGGAGAATTCTCTTTTTGTTCTTATATTTCATATTCTCACTACCTGATTCCAAACACTTAAGGCAGTGTCTGAAACGTAACTAGTGTCCATAAATGCACGAGGAATTGCAGCCATTAAGACTGCATGAGGCCTAGAAAGTGTTGATTTCATCTTATTTAATTTATTTTTATTTTTTTTGATTTCATCTTATTTTAACCTGTGCAAATTGGCTATGAAATTAAGTCATGGTAGATATTCTCTAGACAACATTATCCAAAGAAAAATACTACACCACTCACCCTTCTTAAGAGTGAACTCACCTGAGGACTGTGATCCTGATGGTTGCTTATTGACAGGGTTAGGGAATGAGGCAGCCTGCTGGTGCCATACACTCATGTCATACTCATGCCATACAGGTGACCCATGACTGCCCTTGACCCCAGTGTGCAGAGGAAGTGGATGGGCTTCCTCTGCCCACCTGTATAACCCTCAGGGCAGTCCTCAAGAACCGTCAAGGTGGCTGTCATTGTCTGTGATAGTGTGATGTCAGCTGCAGAAAATGTGAGTGGGGAAGATAACTAGACCCAGGTGCCTTGGTCCCTCGGTGCCACCCCAAATAAAACAATAAAGCCATCTCCAAGCTGCATTGGTGTGCTAGGCATTTTCATTTCTCCTCTAGAAACAGGTCTCTAGGGCTGTCAATAATTCAGAACTCAGAACGTCACACACGCACCAGCACGCCGAGGTTTCTACAATCAGGCTCTGGTTCCCATGTGATTTTGAGAGTGTCGGAAACTTCAAAACAATTGGCAGTCCCAGAAGAGAGAGGAGTAGCCTTCTTATTATTCTGAGAGAGCACGGTCTGCACAGGCTTGGCTTCCTCAGCATTTCCATGTGTGAGCCTGCTGGTCTGGGGACGAAGAAGTAACTCCACCTTTTCCTCTTACCACGCCGACGGACGGTGCCAGCATCTTTTTTATTAGGCAGGCATTCCCTGTTCCCTTCTGACATCTCACTCCTGCTTTCCTCGTGGAGTGAAGATGGAGCTTACTTTATAGGTGGTAACAGCTGAGTTCTCTAGAGAGTGGATTTTTTTTTTTTGAGACAGAGTCTTATTCTGTCACCCTGGGTAGAATGCCATGGCATCATAGCTCACAGCAACCTCCAACTCCTGGGCTCAAGCGAACCAGAGAGTGAAGTTTTGTAGCACAAACCCTTTTCTCACGTTGACTTCACTTAGACACTGAAGATAAGGTCCCACGCGGAGAATAGGATCTAATCATTTTTTTATTGTTTTTAAATTGAACTATAAATGTAAGGCTAAAAAGTGAACATACCCCGAAGTGTATGCGTCTTTAAAAACTGAACAAATGAAACCAAGGTCCTCGATCAAGAAACAAAACAGTGTTGGCATCTCCTGAAATAAACCCTTCCTAGAGACACAGAGCGTCTGTGTGTTCTTCCAGAAGCATCTGTCCACTGTGGCGTCTTCCCTCTGATGTCAGCCTCACCTACAGGCTGCCAAACGGTGGGGCTTTCTCTCCCATGTGCAGGTTACCAGGCTTGCCTTTCCTGTATTTTATCTTAGCTTCCCTCTTTGTCTTTTTGCGTATTTATATACCTCCATTTCAAGTCAACACAACATCTGAAAAGCCATATGTACCGGTGAGACCAAAGAGGGCCAAAGTCTGCTGAATAATTGGGGTTGGGTTTTGTTTTTTCACTTTTCCCATAAATTGTCAAGCTCCGAGGTGATTCATCTTACCAATCCGTAACTACTTACTAGGCCCCTACTATGCGCCAGGCGTTCTGGAAGTTGCTGTGTTTATATCACGTGCGTCTGTACGGTGAGGGCAGTGGCCAGACCCAGGGATGACCGAGGAGTAGCTTCTCTCCTTCAGGAGGTCCAGGTTTGGGAGAGGCAGGAAGACACACACTAGCGTGACATAGTGGGTATTGAGGGAGAGCAAGAGAGAGTTCAGGGAAGGGAAAACACACGTGACCCATGGATGGAGAAGGTGATTCTGGAGGCGGGTAGATGAGGGCACTTTACCACTTAGAGCAGTCCGCCCCTTAATGGGGCCTGAGCTTACACTGAGGATGTAGAAAACGGAAAGGAGACTAATTGTGTTTTGATAATAGGTGCTGCTGTTGAATGCATGACACTTACTCAAATGGAAGAGTTTGGATTTATTAAAGGAAATGAGAGCTCTCTGTGTTTGCAGTTGTGTACATTCAAAATGTACTACAGCAACTGTTGGTTGCCCCGAGACCCATCTCTCGTGGAATTGGCAGCTTGGCAGAGTTTGACCCTTTGAAGGCCGCCCTCCAAGGGTAAAGAAAGACCAGAAGTAGGTGCCGACCTGGGCCCCCACAACTCTGCTCCCCGCGTATCCTGCCCCTCCCTGCCAGCTTACTCAAGCGAGTCCTGCTCCTGGGCGGCGACAGCTGTGAGGTGTGGGTGAGGGGCTGGTGCTAGGAACAAGGCTCCAGATTGCCTTTTCTGACGTGTGTGTTTAAATTAGCATCTTTAAATGCAGTTCCTGAGACAGTTATTCAATTTGGAAACTACTGGAGATTTGGGGGCAGGTGGGGTGGGAGGAGAGGAGAGGCAAACTGAAAAGACAAAACATTTGGGGATGTTCTGAAAAAGTTGAATAAGGAAAAGGGTGTCAGTGATGTAAAGCACATCTCAGACCCGGTGGCAGAACCCCTCTGGGGAGTCACAGAAGTCCCCGTCCTGCTCCAAGGTGCTGGAGAAGGCTTATGGGAGTATGCGGGATGCTCCGTTTTTATTAGGGTCTCCATGAGTCACTGCAGTGAGGGAGGGTTTGAGATGAGTACATTTGAGGGATAGAAGCCCCGAGGCAAGAGCGATGTGGTGGCTGCGAAGTTGGGTGAGAAACTGGGGTGGGTGTCATTCATCCAACTCATTCATCTCTCCCCAGGTGCCAGGTATAGAGGGGAGTCTAACAAGCAAAACGACAGTGCTTAACATAGATATCGACAGTGCTCACAGTTATGGGGAACCTTTTATATGCCAGGGGCTGAGCTAAGAGCCTCACATCTTTTAACTTATCTAATCCGTACAGTAGCTCTAAGAAGTGGTTATCTGTTATCCAGGGTTTGCAGATGAGGAAACTGAGGCATAGAGGGGTGGTCGATCACCAAAACAGTAAGCGGCCTAGCTGGGATTGAACCCAGGGCTTCCAGACACCAGGGTGTATCCCTCTAACCTTGCACTTTGCTGCCACCAGGAAAGACATGGAGGAAATCAGAGAAGAAAAAGAGTGTAGAAGTAGAGGATGGGAGAGGGAACTCAGAGAGGTTTTCTGAGTTAAAGATGGTCCCTCCAGTGAATTCTTGTTTGTTTGTTTGTTTTTGTAGAGACAGAGTCTCACTTTATAGCCCTCGGTAGAGTGCCGTGGCATCACACAGCTCACAGCAACCTCCAACTCCTGGGCTTAGGCGATTCTCTTGCCTCAGCCTCCCGAGTAGCTGGGACTACAGGCGCCCGCCACAATGCCCGGCTATTTTTCTGTTTTTGCAGTTCGGCCGCGGCTGAGGCCGGATTTGAACCCACCACCTTCGGCATATGGGGCCGGCGCCCTACTTGATGAGCCACAGGCGCCGCCCCCCTCTGGTGAATTCTTAAAGGCTGCTTTTGGATAAGGGTGATGCAAAGGTATCAACCTGTCCCAGACGTTATCTGCCCTTAGAACCCTGTCCACAGAGAAGATGCTGGTCTTTGTGTATCTTAGGGCCTTTGCATATGCTGCTCTTTTTGTCTAGAATAATTGTTCTCCCTGCTGTTTGTATCGTGGCCTCTTCTCATCTGTCACATCTTAGCTTGCAGCCTCTGCCGGCAGAACCTGAGACATATTAGCTGTCCAATAAAAGTGTGTGGAGTAGATGGCTGAGGAGTAAAGCTCTTGGGCTTTAGGGGAGTAACTATAACGAGACGTTTGGAAGACTTTTTTTTACAGTGGAGGCTTTTGGGATTTCTATGTCTTCCAAAGGCCCGAGTCATGGGAAGTGGCTTCCATGCCAACTTGGGACTTCGTCTGCAAAGATTCAGCCAGAGAGCTCGTCTGCGACATCTTCTGAGCCTGGCCATTGAAAACCAGCCTCCCAGTCCGCCTCTTTCAAATGGGGACGTGGGTACTTTCTTCTTGGCTGAGAATGGGAGTAAGGGTGCCGGAGGGAGGTCGGGGTGAGCCTGGCACCGGGGTGGGGTGGGGCGCAGAGCACTGTGTGTGGTGTGGGATGACGGGGGCCTCCCCTGGGGTGACTGCTGGACATGGGGCGGCAGGACATGGCATTCTCATCTCCATTCCTGGGTGGTGTGGGGCCACATGAGATCCCATGATTCCTACTCAAGATGAAACAATCATTAATAAGAACTATTAATAGAATGACAGTATTTGCAGTGTGTTTCTCCCTGCTGGGCATTGTGCCAAGCCCTTTCAGTGCTTCTTATTCCAAGTCCTCACTAGCCCCTGTGTGTGGGAACCTGCTAAGGTGAAGTGACTTGCCCAGGGTCACATACCTGGTGGGGCTGGAAACCAAACCCAGGGGTCTTAGACCTGGCACTGTTACCCCCAAACAAAGCCCTTTTCTGATTGTCAGTAGCACCATGCAGAAGGCATGTAAGATTCCTAGCCTTGTTCTTTGTTTCACCAAGTAAAGCCTTAAACTGTTGAGGTGATAACAGAGTTCCCCTGCTTTATAATCTCTCAGGTTATTCATTGCTCTCATTATTATTAATACAAGCTGTAATCATTCAGTCTTTGGGCTGGAGAGGCAGCCGGAGCCAGCTGAGTGACCTTGGTCATGATATTAACACTTTTTGCAGTCTACCCTCGATTATCCAGGCTAACGGAAAGGGAACTAGTGCCTGCAAATAATCATAAAACAAAAGAATCAATTATCTGCTCACCAGGGTGTTGACTGACGAGTAGGTACTAAGCCTTTTATGAGGCTGGCCTTCAAATATGCCTGCTTCTCTGAGGCTCTTTTACAAAGTGTAAGGTGGAGAATAATCCGCGCCTTGCGAACAGGCACAGAGAAGCGGCTTGTGTTCCCGCCTTTCAGCTCTGGGTAGAGATAGCATGTGGATGTCATCAGCTGCCAAGGCAGGGGCCTGTGCTGTTTTTCCCTTTCCTAAAGCAACTCCGGGTGATGTAGCAAGTTGTCTTAATCCCACCTGAGCATTGTGCTGGCTGGTGCGGCCTCATGGAAAATGTCAGCATGCTGGCCCCAGCCAAGCCAGCCGAAGCCAGCGTGTCTTACAGCTCTGTGGGGCAGCCGTGGCGTGTGGCTTGAAGGGAATGGAAAGGTCATAAAGGTCTGGGACAAGGGAGTGGACGGAGCCA
Source organism: Perodicticus potto (assembly GCA_963574655.1). Lineage (NCBI taxonomy): Eukaryota > Metazoa > Chordata > Mammalia > Primates > Lorisidae > Perodicticus > Perodicticus potto. The sequence goes on from CAUYRH010071422.1 coordinate 37,835, forward strand.
ATGTTACTGTCCGGTAACATTATATGGAAGATGAAATTGTAGTGTGGAGCTGAGAGATGCAGGGCTGGGGAAAGAGACCTCAGCATTTTCCATGATTAACTTTCTAATAGTAACCGTGTGTGTACAGCGGGTGCTTAGCAACGGAGAGATGATCCTCTCTGAGTGTGCATTAATGTGGTGTGCGTGGCTTCCCCCTGTCATTGGGTTTTCCCCATTTTGTTGGAGGCAGGGATCAGACCTCAGACCCCTTGTCCTTGATGGCAAAGTGACGAGGCAGCTAAATTTGTCCCCTCTCCTAATTGACTCATCCCCTTGCCCACAAAGTCCCCACGGCTCAGGGGGCCACAGAGCTCCCTCTCAGCTGTAAGTAGTATAGAAAGGGGTGGTTAAAGAGGTTACCCAAAAGTTGGGGACAGAGCTGGGACCAGCGCCCAAGCTCCCTTCCCTCCAGCCTGTGTCTGGAAAGCAGTCCCATGCTTTCCCTCTTTTGTAATGCCCCCTTCCCTCCGCACCAGCACATTGTCTTAGATTTCTAAGAAGCCCCTGGGGAGAAGTGATGGATTGATATTAGAGTGTTCATGACTTCCTGTGTGGCCTGCCCAAGAGTATTTTTAAAAAGATGCCAGGAGAGGGCATTACTTAACCCAAAGGAAGAAACAGTGAACTATGAAATTTCGGCCCCAGGCCTGCTGCTTGTTGGCCTATTCTAATTGCTAAAGATACAGAGGTGAGCGAGGCACAGTCCCCTCTCCTTTTGGATCTTATAATCCAGTGGGGGAAGCAGAGACATAGTAAGTAAATAATAATTTAACTTCAGATAGTGAGAACTGGTTTTAATTCATTATTAAATTTCCAGTCCATTATTATTCATTTAAATCATTATTTCCTTTGACATAATGATTTTCCCATTCTGCTCTGATGTCAGAAGATATCCAGAGCTTGGGAATTGCGTAAAATGAAAGTAGGTATGACAGAAATACTTACGGTTTCTACAAAGTATTTTCCAAGTGATTCGAAAAAGAATAAACTTCAGGAATAAGAATTGTATGCCTATCAGTGTGATATGAAAATGATGTGCCTCTCCATGACAAGAGCTTAGTGACAATACTGAGGACAGTCTTTGGCCCTCAAGCACAGTTGATCACTGGTTATAGGAAGAAACTGCCTGTTCAATCTGAAAAACTGACAGTTTTAGAATACTGTTTATGGGGAAGAGTGGACAGAGCTGATCATTACTGTGGATATTGTGGACTTATAAGCAAGTCCTACAAATGGTAGAAAAATTATTCTTCTGGCCGATGGACGTTACAGTTGTGAGCCCCTACATCCCTTACTTGTTAGGTCAGAAGGAGAGTGGAGAAAAAGTGCAGGCGCATTTTCTTACAGGGGAAACCTCATCACTCAGCTTGTGAGAAATGTGAGGAACAGAAACTCAAGAAAGAGGGGACCATCATCTTCTGACACTGAGGAAAGGCTAGATGGGAAGTTTATAACGCAACATGGAGAAAATCAGCGAAGGTTTTCTTGAGACATGGAAGAGGGAGCCTGGCTTCATCCTGGAGAAGTCTCACACTCAAAAAAGTTGTAAACAGGACGGAAGTGGTGGTTCACACCTGTAATCTCAGCACTCTGGGAGTCCGAGGAGGGTAGATTGCCTGAACTCAGGAATTCCAGACCAGCCTGGGCAAGAATGAGACTCTGTCTTTACTAAAAATAGAACAAACTAGCCAGGCATGGTGGCGGGCACCTGTAGTCCCAGCTATTTGGGAGGCTGAGGCAGGAGAATCTCTTAAGCCCAAGAGTTTGAGGTTGCTGTGAGCTATGATGCCATGGCACTCTGCCTAGAGCTACAGAGTGAGACTCTGTTTAAAAAAAAAATTATGAACAAAAATAAGAAAAAAAACTTTAATTATTTTATGTAAACTAAAACAGATATTAAAACATCATATATACCTTTTAATCTTTTAAAACTGGAGGATAGGCTTGGTGCCTATAGCTCAAGTAGCTAGGGCGCCAGCCACATACACTGGAGCTGGTGGGTTCGAATCCAGCCCGGGCCTACCAAAAGAACAATGACAACTACAACCAAAAAAATAGCCAGGCATTGTGGCAGGTGCCTGTAGGCCTAGCTACTTGGGAGGCTGAGGCAACAGAATCGCTCAAGCCTAGGAGTTTGAGGTTGCTGTGAAATGTGATGCCATGGTACTCTACCCAGGGTGACATAGTAAGACTCTGTCTCCAAGAAAAAAATAAAATAAAAATAAAACTGGGGGAAAAATGCAAGTAACCCACCAACATCTTTCTAGCCCCAAATAAACAAGAACTGGGGACTATGTAGGTGGCAGAAAAATTGGGTGGGAAAGGGTTATTAGGTAGGTTGAGGGGATAGTAATGTGTGATCAGGCACGTGCTTTATGCGAGTGGCCAGGAAGGGTCACTCTAAGGAGGTGATCAATGAATGAAACAAGACTGACCTGCCTGAAAAGAAAATTATGGGGGACGTCTGAGGGAACAGTGCTCAGGCCAGTGGAACAGTAGCTGTGAAGCCTCTGGGGAGGGGACAAGCTTGTCTGTTAGAGAGCTTCCATGACTACACTGTTTAATTGCCCTTCTTCCTGCCTCCCTCACTTGTTTTTTTTCTCTCCAGGGCACTTATCACCATCGAACATACCTTATATTTGTCTTATCAGTGTGGTTTATTATTGCCTGTTTCCCCAAATACAGTATCCATTCTGGGAGGGCAGTACTTGATCAGTTCTGTTTAGTTCTGTCCCCTGGGAAAGTGCCTGGGAGGTAGCAATGCTTGATACCTCTTTGTTGATTGAGGAAGTGAATGAATGCTAAAATATGTGGACCCAGTGAGTCAGGCAGAGAGTGGGAGATGTGATGCTCGAGGTGGGCAGGAGTCCGGGTACACAGGGAGAAGGGAGGAGGCTGAGAACATGGGTCCTTTAGGTGCTTGTGTCTTTGCCTCACTGCTGCTAGAAAGGCGTGTAGGGAACTGGCCTTCTTGCCCCATGAGCCCCAGCTCAGCAGAGCAGCCCAGAGGGTCTCAGCATCCCCTGGCATTACTGTTCTGGTGGCTGAGATGCTCATTAGCTATGTTACTGGTAATAAAAAACCCACGTGCTGCACTGGTGCCTTTTGGAATCTCCAAGGAATTCAAATCTATGTGTTAGTACTGGTGCAAAATCACTAGGAGCCTGGTCTCCTTCTGAAAGGGGGACCCATGTCCACGGTACCCGAGGTACTCATGCGTGGTGTTGGCTTGTGTTTTCCAGGGGGTAGATTCGCCTGCCTGGTCGCTGATGTCTAATTTTCTTCTGGTCTATTAATTGAGGAAGCCTGGGTTCTAGTGACACTGTTTCCTTCACATATAACTTAGATGAGGTTAGATAACAGCCACAGGAGAAGGAACTCTTCCTGAAACCCCCAGGGAAGGACCCCTCTGCTCAGGCTCCCCAGACTAAGTTTGCATAGGCAGAGGAGGCACCAGCACCTTCCCCACCCTCACAAAGGTGCACACGCGGGCATATACACGCACAGGCCTGCTTCCCCTCACCCTGGCCTTTTCCCTCTGTACGCCTAAGACCCCCTGTGCACACGTAGGTACTCACCCTGCACCCACCTCTTGCACTCACACAGACAGGGCTCTTCACCTGCTTTGCAGCACCTGAGCACAGAAACACGATAAACAGCAAGTTCTGCAGGTGTCCTGCCCACTGTGCAAAGGAGGAGGAGGCAGGGACCTGGCTGTTTCTTGGCAAGCAGAGTTTCAGGGGTCTTTTAGCAAGCAGTGCTTTTTTGGAAATGCCTTGCTCTCTCCTTTCTGCATTTATTCATGCAGCCAGCCTTTCCTGTGCACCCACTATGAGTCAGGCACTTTCCTAGGCACTGGGCACAGGGCAGAGAACAAGGCAGGTGTAGGTACTGGTCTCATGGGTTACAGGCTCTAGTGGTGGAGAGAGACCATAAACAGGATAAATAAGGAAACAGGAGAAGTCAGGTGGCCATAAATGCAAAAGGACAAATACAACAGGGAAAGGAAAAAAATAATGGCGGGCTCGTGGTGAGAAAGCTCTTTGGAAGGGGGAGTGGAGAGCAGATGTCAGGGAAGAGGAGCGTGCACAATTGTGATCCAGACCTGAAGGCCAGGAGGAGGTGGCTGTTGGCAGGGGGACAGCAGGTAGAGTCTGTGATGGGGTTTTCTTAAACATCTGTTGCTCTCAAAAGGCTACCTTCCCTGTTTATGTTGGACGCATCTCAGAGGCCTTGTGCACCCCTTGCATGCACCTGGTACAGGTTGCTGCCTAGAGGTCATTTGCCCCTTGAGGAGTTGCTTGTCTAGTTCTGCATGGAGCTGCTCCTGTGTTCCACAATCTGTGCTGCTACAGGAATAACGGGGATGAAAAAGACTCAACCGTTCCCTTGAGGACCTCTCTGCTTGGGAGGGGTCAGCTGCACGCATGGATGTTGAGAATAGGTGTGCAGAGTGTGCTGATATGCTGGGTGCAGGAAACTTCTTTGGGCCAGGGGCTGCTGGGAGGACCCTTCCTAGCAGGTAGCTCTTTGGAGGAGCTGATGCTTGAATGGAGTCTTCAAGAAAGAGAGAAATTAGCCTTAAGTTGTTGGGGAGAAAAAGGAAAGAGAGACTGCAGTTGAGTGGTGAGCCAGTAGGCTTTGGGAAATGGCACCAGTACAGTATACGCTGGGGGGGATTCCCAGAGATTCTGGAGGGATTCCCAACTGCTCCTGGTTCCCTCCTCAGAGTGGTGGCAGCCACACATCTTGGCTCATTGGAGGGTCCTCGCTCTCTGGCTGGTGCTTTGTGTTTGGAAGACCTTCCTGGGGAGCCGCAGGGAGGGATGGTGACCTCTGAACATGCTCCCCAGAATCCAGTCACTCCACCCTCCTTTTCGGAGCATGCAAACTGGCAGCCTGCAAGTCCATCAGGTTCGGCTAATGGTCTTATCTTTTTTTGCATTAATTGCTTCTCTTTATCAAAGTAGGAGATTTTGGATAAAAATCTGTGTTGCTAGCTTTTTCTTGGGAAAAAAGAAAGAGATTGAAGATACACATTCGTAGGACTGGGTGCCCTGAGGGTGACCACTGGCTGGGCAGAGCAGCTGCGCCCGCACCCCCACCTCGTGGAACACTCCTCACTTACCCCAGTGGGCTGGCTCCTGTGAGCGTGTGAGCTTGGATCCCTTTTTTAGAAGGGGAAAAAACATGTGAGATGGCGCTTCTGCAAATTCTCAGGGATGGCTCTTGAGCCTTTAAGCTCTTCTGGGTCATTCTCATTTCTCTGCTGGAAGCCAGGGGGTGGGAGCCCTTGCTCTGTTTATGTTGGCTGACTGTAGGGCAGCCAGATTTCACTGTACCTTGGAGAGAAAGGAGGTGGGGTGGGCAGGGCTCTCAACTGCAGTGTTGAAAGACACAGGGAACGTATCCTGAGTTCTGTAAAAATGGTGTCTAGATGTGGGTGAAGAGGCACAAAGACTGAGGCTGTTCAGAAATCTTGCAAGCCTAGCGAGAGCTCACAGGTGTGACAGGAAAGGGTGGGGTTCCGGGCAGTTTCCTTTTCTCCTTCTTCACTCCTCAGCTTACCTCCAGCCGGTAGGTGCTCTGTGAGTCTTTATTGAAAGAAAGGACTGAGATTGTTTGATAAGGTGACATGTTTGACGTGACCCTCTCCCCTGCACCTCCCAGGCAGGGGTTCCCTTCTGCTTGTGGGATTCACATACCATCACTTCCAGCAGATGGGAAACCCGGCCCCCGGCCCCCTGCACTGCCACGGGGAATCTGCCTCTTGTGTCTTTTTCCTAAGGAGGGGAGGACGGTAATGTTTTCCCACCTCTGCTCCATGTTCTGAGGAAGAGACTGAACTCACACCACCTGGAAAGCTAATTTGATGTGACCACACGCACATCATGTGCCAGGTGATCGCCTGCAGAACAAGTCATTCAGGCAGCCAGGGTGCAGAGTGTGGGCTTCCCCCGGGCACCCGTACTTTTCGGGGGTCTAGGATTTGTGTGTAGCTTGTGGTGGGGACTAGCTAGCTCTGAGGGGCAGACCAGCACACCTTTGGGGACAGCAGCTCACCCGGGTGGCACCGCCAGGCCCTTCGGTCCTTGAGTAATTCCTGATGCAGCAGGGCAGGCGGAGGAGATGCCCACGCTGCCCACCAGCTGCCCTGGAAGCTCCAGACCAGGGTGCCAGACTGGTAAACTGTTCAGCCTGCAGAACTCCTAAAGATAGGCTTGGGTGGTGCTCCGTTGGCACCCGGAGGGATGGGCCCTCTGTGAATCTCCCCGGCCTCTGGGGGAGTGCAGGCCCCAGGCAGGCAGTGCTGCTGCGGGAGGGGAGGGCTAATGCAATGAGGGTGAGTCAGCGCTGCTCACCAGGATCCCCCTCCCAGGCCACCCCTGCGGAGGGTGCTCCGCTGTCTGGCTCAGGAAAACTGCAGTCGTCTGTAATTGATGCAGTTCCTTTGGCTGGGTAGAGCAGACTCGAGTGAAATAAGTAAATCCTCAGTGTGGTTTGTACTTCTCGGGCCCTCAGGCCTCATGTATTTAACAAAATTAGCTTCCTTCCTTCCTTCCTTCCATCCTCCCTTCCTTCCTCCTTTCTCTTTTATACTTTTATTTTTAAAATTTCGGATTAATATGAGGGTACAGATGATTAGGTTACATTATTTGTGTTCGTTGGGTAGAGTCCAACTTGTAGTTGTATCCTCACCCAGGTCGTGCGCCATATTCCCTTACATTGAAAGCATGCAAGCCCCTGCCCCTTGAGTTTAGTTGTGGTTTTTCTTGTGTGGGTGTGAATTTATTCATCAGCTGCCTTCATATTAGAGTTGAGTACATTGGATACTTGCTTTTCCATTCTTATGATACTTTACTAAGTAGAATGTTCTTCAACCCCATCTGGGTTAATACAAATGATGCAAAGTCCCCATCTTTCTTTACAGCTGAATAGTATTCCGTGGTATACATGTACCACAATTTGCTTCTTTCTTGAAGGCTTTCCAAGTTTACTCCAAGTTTATTGACCATTCCTCTCCACTACTTCTACCTGTTCTCTTTTTTCTTCTTGTTCTTTGAATTATTTGGCTAGCTCTTTGGGGGGACTTATGACACTTCCTTACATTTACACATCACTTTATAGTTTGCTAAGTGCTTTCACATACATTATCCAGGCAACACAGATTTACTAAGCTCCAAGGCACTGGACAAAGCACTGGGTAGGGGGGACTCAGCAGGGAATTAGACAGCTATAGTGGTTGCTCTCAGAGATAGGCTGCTATGGGGAACTCAACAGTGTCAGGTGATGCTGAGAGTTTATGATAGATGAAAAAGGTCTCTCTGAGGAGGAGACATTTGACTTAAGAGGAAGCCAGCCAGGTGAACATTTGGAAGAAAAACATTGCAGGCAGAGGGAATAGCTAGTGCAAAGGCCCTGAGGTAGGAATAAGTTGCTTGTTTTGGAAACACCTGAAAAGCGCCTTAGAATGGAGTATAGGGCACAGAGGGAAGGAGGCTTACAGAGCTTGTTTAGTAGGGCTTTGTAGACAACGATGAGGATTTCCTTCTCAGTGCCCTGGGATATTACTGGAGGGGTTTAAGTAGCCATGCATGTGATCTGATTAACAGTTTTGAAAGCTCACTCTTGCAGTAGTCAGGGCAGGAGTGGAGGCAGAAAGGTGCCTCAGGAGGCCAGTGTACTTGTCCTAAGAAGTACAAGTGAGAACTCACAGTGGAACAGTGGCTTGGACTCCAAGGCTGAATTCAAATATATCATCTTACCTTATAGCAGCCGTGTTGGAGAGAGGAAGACACTGTTTTAAAGAGCAGTGATAACTTGTCCTGTGGCCAGCAAGCAGCTAAATTACACCAGAGCCTCAATTTGAGGACTTGCACGATCTCTCTTGGCCTCAGCTGTGGAGCCTCAGGAGGTTGACCTGCCTCTGGCTTGTAAGACATGGTGCTGAGCCGTTAGCTGAGAGCTCTTGCATGAACTTTCCAGGGCTGTCATAGCAAATCACCATAGAATGGGTGAAGTAAGCAACAGACATTTATTCTTTCACAATTCTGGATGCTGTAAGTTTAAGATCAAGGTATTGGCAGGGTTGGTTTCTTCTGGCCTTTGTGCCTGGCTGGTAGATGGCCGTCTTGCCCCTGTGTCCTCACCTGGCCTTTCCTGTGTGTGTATCTGTCTGTGTCTTAATAATGCTCTTCTCATGAGGACACAAGTCATATTGGATTAGGGCCCACACTAATGACCTCCACCATAATTTAATTACTTCTTTAAATATCCTATCTCTAAATACAGTCCCCTTTATCCTTGGGTGATATATTCCAGGACCCCCAGTAGATTCCTGAAACTGAGGATAGTATGACTCTATGTACCGTGTTTTTTCCTATACAGATGTATCTATAATAAAGTTTGTACATTAGGCACAGTAAGAGATAATAATCACTAATAATAAATAGAACAATTATAACAATATACTGTAATAAAAATTATGTGAACATGGTCTCTCTCTGTCTCAAAATACCTTATTGTGCTGTACCTTGGGAATGGAAGCCTTAGAAAGCAAAATGTGGGCAAGGGGTGACAACTGCTGTACAGTCATAATCCGAGGCCATCTGACAGCAGACGGATGAGGAGCTGTTTACCAGCTAAGGCGGTTAAATGACAAAATTGTTGGAAAGGGATAACCAATGTTTATTGAGATTTACAAACGTTAACCAATATTTATACACCCCATTCTCTAAAATGGGGTGTGTGCATACAGCAGAATATTATTCAACCTTCTAGAAGAAGGAAATCCTGACACGCATCACAAAAGGCATCACTTATGCTAAGTGAAATAAGCCCGACACACAAAGGCAAAATATAGTACTGTGTGATTCTGCTTAGATGAGGTACCCAGAGAAGGCAAATTCGTTCAGAGGGGAAAAGTGGAGGGATGGTTGTCAGAGGCTGAGGGAAGGAAGGCATGGGGAGTTTTTTGTTTTGTTTTGGTTTTGTTTTTTTTTCAAGGCACTCGTCAAGAGGAGGAGTTGTTTAATGGGTCCAGAGTTTCACTTTGGGATGGTAAAATAGTTCTGGAAATGGATGGAGGTACAGTTTCACTTTAGGGAGATAAAAAAATTCTGGTAATGGATGGTGGTGAGAATTGCACAATAACGTGAATATACTTAGCGCTGTAGAACTGTACACTTAAAGATGGTAAAATTTTATGTGATGTTTATCTTACCACAATAAAAAGAGTATGAAAATGAAAGCACTGATGAAATCCCAGAGACAATTGCTATTAACCTTTGGATATGTACCGTATTAATCTTTTCTCTCTGCATTTTAGATCATATATAAATCTTCCCTTGTTTCAACAGTTCTTTGAAGGTGTGCATTTTGATCATGTATGTTCATTTCTTGAGTGGATGAAGTGCAGTTTATTTAATCATCTCTCTATTGTTGGTTCTGTGAGTTATTTTTTAGTTTTCACGGTTTTAGTTTGCACTGCAGTCAAGATCTGAATATGTCCATTTTTATTCAGATCACAGCCTGTTTTCCTGGGACAGATTCCTAGAAGCAGAATCTTCTGGGCTAAAGGATGTGCATGTTTTTAAGATTCCTAGCCGAGCACGGTGGCTGATGCCTGTAATCCTAGCACTCGGGGAGGCCAAGGCAGGTACATCTCTTGAGCTCAGGAGTTCAAGACTGGCCTGAGCAAGAGCGAGACCTCGTCTCTACTAAAAGTAGAAAAATTACGTGGGTGATTGTGGCAAGGGCCTGCAGTCCCAGCTACTTGAGAGGCTGAGCCAAGAGGATTTCTTGAACCCCGGTATTTGAGGTTGCTGTGAGCTACAATATCACAGCATTTTACCCAGGGCAACAGAGTGAGACTCTGTCTCAAAAAAAAAAAAAAAATTCTCTATACACATTGCCATAGTGTTTTCCAGAAAGGTCATATAGCTTTCAGGAAATTTCACCAAAATTATTGGAGCGTACCTCTTCCTGTTAGCTTTCCACCCCTTCCTCTGAGGGAGCCCCAGGTGCAGAGACAGAAAGAAAAAGGCAGCCTGGTCCCTTCGGATCTCGGAGCCGAGAGGTGGCCTGTGCATGTTGTCTCTCTGGCAGTGAGTGGGCACCTTGTTAGCACGCTGGGACAGAGCTGATTAACACTCCGCTGGCCGGGAGTGCAGAGCCTGCCTGCAGGAAAGAACAGCCAGTTCAGGGATAATCCCTTGATGTCAGTGCTCTGGTTCCAGTCTAGAGATTGTTATCAGGACTGCTTGCGAGTTCAGCTCTGGGCTGGGTGGTGTGGGTGGTCTGCTGAACTGGTCAGGCTGAGCCTCCTGGTTCGGCCCTGTGATCTCATTTCAGGGGGAAACATTAGCAAAGCCTCTCCATGTTGCCTTTCTCTGATATACTCCGATAATGTTTAAAGGAAGGAGCAAACAGTGCCTGCCTTCTCACAGATGTTTTTCTAAACTAAGCTGCAAGAATATTTATTTTCTTATAGTGTTCTGTATAGCTAATTGCATTTTTAATGGAAAAAAATTCAGAGGCTGCAAAGGATTTTCTGTTTTGAAATTTTAAACAAAAACCAATTTTTTTGTAGAGTGTAGAAACAAATGTCTCCTTGCCCTAGCCCATTTGAGAAACAGAAAGCTGCTCTTATTCTGAGCTGACAGCATCAACATTGGTCTGGAATGAATGGTCTATTCCTCTGAAATGAAGTTCCGTGATGGGCAGGGAGAGGCTTTGAATGCTGAGCCCAGGAGAGGGCTGGGAGCCGAAAGCCTCAAAGAAGGACCTTTCTTTCTTTCTCATCTTTCTTTTTCCCACGTGCTTCCTTTTTCTCTCCCCATATTTAAGAGCTTTTCCCTGCCCCGATATGTACACACATGCATGCACACAAACCGGTGGATACCACATGTGCGGAACCTGAGAGTATCAGCCTTAACTCTGTTCCTGGTTTCTCTTAGGCAACCCTGACAAGGCTCCCTGAAGATTCTCTTTTGATTTTGGAATGTTCTTGACAGGGGCTCTAACCATTCTCAGAGGAGTGGGGCTCCCTTGGGCTGCCCTTGCCCTGGATGCACTATAGTCAGTCAGCGAGAAGGTGGCAGAAGGAGCAGGATGACTGGGGTCTGCTGATCAGAGTCCGTCTAGAAACTCACTGTTGGTGATGTCCCCTCTTTCGAAAGAAACTTGAATTATCTCTACACAGGAGCCAGGGTGGGTAAATTCACCACAGAGTGATGGGGGAGCCATGCTATAGTTTTAAGTGGAAATGTGCAAAAGAGTTGGACTCTCCCAAGCAGCGTGGTTTTCAGGAACTAACTTCCCCTGGCACCTTCTTTAGTCAATTGCCAAATCCCAGTGGCCCTGCTCAGTCCCTCGTGTGTGTCCCTCCTCTCCACTGCTGCTGTCTCTCATCCAGCTCACGCTTGCCTTGCTGCTTGCTTGGACTGGTGCAGTAGTCTTGCAGCTGGCCTTGTGGCTCTCTCATTTCTGATTAGTCATACATCTTACTACCCACTTAAACTTTCTAAATGTTGGCTATTTATTTCACTTTCCTCATCACATACTCTTTCATGGCTCCTCATTAGCCAAAGGAAAGCACAAAGTCCCCACTTCTTTTTGTGGTGTTCTAAGTATTCATACTTCCTCCTCTTCCTTCTGCTTTGTGTCCCTGGGCTCCAGTCCATGTCAACACTTACACCTATCTCTTGCCTCATGTGCTGTATTCTATTCTTTCTGTTTCCTTCTCTGTGTACCTGTTGTGCCCAACTCACGGGATCCCCCACATAAATCACCCAGAGACCAAGTCTGATGCAAGAGCAAGAGGTTGTTTATTTACAGGCTGGAGCCCAGGCTTCCTGGCCCTGGTGCAGCAAGAGAATAGAGAAGCCCCCGACCTCGAAAAGGAGGGGGTTTTTAAGGGTACAGAAGGAAAAAGGGAGGGGGTGTGAGGTGAGTCACTGGGGTGAGCTGATGGGGGTTCAGGAGACTGAGCAGTACTTGTCCTTGGCTGATTGGTCTGGGAGGGAGTTGCTATCGCTCAGGGTCTGAGAGTGTGTTACTATCGCTCGGGGCAGACGCAAGGACGAGGGCGGGAGAGGGAGTAGGTTACCTAATGCCTTCGATATGCAGCTGCAAAATGAAGGCTGAGGAACAAGATGGAGTTAGTTTTAACAAGATGGAGTCAGCTTGGTCCTTACATACCCCTAACTCCAATAGGCAGTCCCCAAGTCACAAACATCAGCTAACTTACAACTTGCACTTTGACAGATGGAGGGTATTATAGGTAAATGCACCTATTCCAATGTACACACATATTCAATTTAAAAACAATCCTACAGAACCTATCTTGTTTGTAACCCCGGGGACTGCCTATAATTCTTTGTGTCCTGGGGCCAAAGCCAGGAAGCTTCTGTTTCTGATACTCCAAGCTAGAACTGATATCTCCCTCTTTTTTTTTTTTTTAGTTGAATCATAGCTGTGTACATTAGTGCAATCATGGGGTACAGTGTGCAGGCTTCATATACAATCTGAAATATTTTCATCCAACTGTTCGACATAAGCTTCATGGGATTTTCTTGTTTATTGTGTGAAAACATTTGTGTTCTGCCTTTAGTAAGTTCCACCTGACCCTTCTAAGATGCACCATAAGTG
>CAUYRH010071423.1:0-16254 GCA_963574655.1 Perodicticus potto
GTGGTCCCAGCTACTTGGGAGGCGGAGGCAGGAGCCTTGGTTGAGCCCAGGAATCGGGGGTTGCTGTGAGCTGGGATGCTTGCTTACAGCACTCTATCTAGGGTGACGGCTTGAGGCTCTGTCTCAAAAAAAAAAAAAAAAGACTATTTTGATTGCAAGTGACAGAACCCTAATTCAAATTAGCTTAATCTGGCTTGGCGCCCTTAGCACAATGGTTATGGTGCCAGCTACATACACTGAGACTGGTGGGTTCAAACCCAGCCTGGGCCAGCTAAAAATCAACAATAACAACTGCAACTAAAAAATAGCCGGGCATTGTAGACAACAGTTAACCTGCTTGGGAGATTATCCCAGCTACTTGGGAGGCTGAGGCAAGAGAATCGCCTAAGCCCAAGAGTTAGAGGTTGCTGTGAGCTGTGATGGCATGGCACTCTACTGAGGGAGACACAGTGAGACTCTGTCTCAAAAAAATAAAATTAGCTTAATCAAAAAAGGGATTATCTTACTTAATGTAAATAAAGAGTCCATGGATAGAACAGGATATAGAACCATGTTTGAATCTAAGTGCTTAACATTGAGGCTAGGCAAAGTGGCTCATGCCTGTAATCCCAGCACTCTGGGAAGCTAAGGTTGCTGTGAGCTGTGATGTCACAGTATTCTACCCAGTGTAACATAGTGAGACTCTGTCTCAAAAAAAAAAAATTAGCTTAATCAAAAAAGGAATTATCAGTTCGGCACCTGTAACTCAGTGGCTAGGGTGCCGGCCCTGTACATTGGAGCTGGTGGGTTAGAATCTAGCCCAGGCCTGCCAAACAACAATAACAACTACGATAAAAAAAAAATAGCCAGGCGTTGTGGTGGGTGCCTGTAATCCCAGGTACTTGGACGCTGAGGCAAAAGAATTGCTTAAGTCCAAGAGTTTGAGGTTGCTGTGAGCTGTGATGCCATGGCACTCTACCAAGGGTGACATAGTGAGACTCTGTCTCAAAAAAAAAAGGGGGGTGGTGAATATCTTACTTAATGTAAATAAAGAGTCCATGGATAGAACAGGATGTTTGAATCAAAATGCTTAACATTGAGGCCAGGCACGGTGGCTCATACTTGTAATCCCAGCACTCTGGGATGCTGAAGTGGGTGGATTGTCAGAGCTAACAGGTTCGAGACCAGCCTGAGCCAGAGCAACACCTCATCTCTAAAAATAGCTGGGCATTGTGGCGGGCACCTGGGAGACCAGCTACTGGGAGACAAGAGAATTGCTAAAGCCCAAGAGTTTGAGGTTGCTGTGAGCTGTGATTTCACAGCACTCTACTGAGGGTGACATAGTGAGGCTCTGTCTCAAAAAAAAAAAGTGCTTAACGTTATTATCGCAAATTGTCTTTTTCCATCTCTGCTTTTCTCTGAGAGAATGAGCTCAAATAGATACTTCCCAAATATTGGGGAAGGTGATTGGTAGCAGCTTACAACTTAAATATGAATAGTTAAGTAAACTCAACAGAAAAAATGAATATATTTCTCCACAGTTCCAGAAAAAGACCTAAGGCCAATTCACATTAGCCAGGATAGAGTCCTATGATCACTACTGAGTCAATCACAGCAGCTCTGATTAATTAGGTCTGGGTTACATGATCAAGCCTTGAAGGGGGGGATGTAGACAAAGAGTGGCCAGCATTGATTTTCTTGTATTTTTGAGACAGTCTCACTTTTTCACCTAGGTAGAGTGTTGTGGCATCATAGCTCACAGCAACTTCAAACTCTTGGACTTAAGCAATTCTCTTGCCTCAGCCTCCTGAATAGCTGGGACTACAGGCACCCGCCACAATGCCTAGCTATTTTTTAGAGACAAGGTCTTGCTGGCCCAGGTTGGTCTCAAACCTGTGAGCTCAGGCAATCTACCCGCCTTGGCCTCCCAAGTGCTGGGATTATAGTCTTCAGCCACCACACCTGGCCTGGCAGCACTGATATTTTTAAAGGAGAATCCAGACAGTGTAGCCCAAAGAGGAGGAGATTATTCTGGGCAGGCAAAAATAGTAGATGTCTGCCTTACATGTTTCAACAATTTAGAACATGATAGAATCTCTTTCAAATACCTAAATAAGATATACTTTTTTTTTTTTTTTTGAGACAGAGTCTCACTTTGTAGTCTTCAGTAGAGTACAGTGGAGTCATAGCTCACAGCAACCCCCAACTCTTGGGCTCAAGCAACTCTCTTGCCTTAGCCTCCCAAGTAGCTGGGACTACAGGTGCTCTCACAAAGCCCGGCTATGTTTAGAGACCTCTCCTCTTACTCAGGTGATCCACCCACTTTTGCCTCCCAGAGTGCTGGAATTACAGGCATGAGCCCCCAAGCTGAAACAAGATATACTTTCTATTACATTGTTTCTATTTATTTTTGAAGCACCATGGTTAAAAAATGTGTGGTTACAAAGTGGCATCTGAAAGAGTGGAGAGTTAATCTTTTTATTCTCCTTTTGTAAACACTGGAAGTCATGCTGAGCCTAATTTACAATGAAATAATATTACCAAATTAATCTTCCTTGGACTTTGGGGTGGATTTGAAAAGGACAGATTTATGTGATGGAAAGCATCTTAACTAAATCAAGCATTTCGTTCTTATTTCCTATGCTGTTAGACACTGAAGAACCTCAAGAATAAAGACATTCATTCACACTATTTTGTGTTCAAAATAGAGAACAAATTTGGTAATAAGTTATAATGACCAGAGTTTTTAAAAACCCAATAATGTAGCTTTAATGTTTATAGCAACAAACACTATCTTATTTCTTTCCTCTTCAGATGTTGAATCTCTGCCCCACCTCAGAAAACTAGACTCACGCTGGACAGCAGCTTTGGTGGCTGTCACCATGAAAAAAGTCTGGGAGATTAATTGGGAGAAGCTGGTGGCTGTGAGTAGTAAAATAAGTCACCAATAGGTCACATGTCGATTTGTATATTAACTAGGGAGAACCCAGAATCAAAAGTTGAATGTATTTATAACTTATTTCGAGAGAAAAATATCAGGAAAAAAAGGACCAAATAGTATTTCACCAACAGAAGCAATATGATTTGCTGTGTGGTGATCCTAAAGGCACTACATGCTTGCAATACATCTGTGGAGTCAATAAGCAACCAAAGGTATTTATTAAAACCAATCCACAAATTCATGTGAATTTTGCATGCACAAGGCTAGAAATGAAAACCATAGCCTCAGGAGTATATTTTTTAAATCCCAGATTAAACAGTTGTACTAATAATCTACATGATGATAAAAAATACGTGTGTTCATTTTTAATGATTTTAAACTGAAAAAGAGAATTAGGGGATAGCAAAAGAAGGAGAAAAATTGGAACTTTGAAGTTAGAGAGATCCACATTCAATTTTCCACCACTTAACTAGGCATGACCTTGGCAAAGCTTTACATTCTTTCTAAGCCTCAGTTTCCCAATGAGTAAAACGAGAATAACAACCGTATGTATACTTGACAGGTTGTTATAAAGATTAAATGAGAAAATGCATGTGAAATATTTCACACAATAACCCGCAATGTAGTTTAGTGCTAATTATCAGCCATTTTATTATATTACTATTAAAAACTTTTCATGCAAGTCCGTTGAAGGGAAAACATGAGCCATCTAACTGTTTTCATTTTGTGGAAGCAGGATTAGCAGTAAAGTGAATGGATTCAGAGTTAAAAAACTTCACAGTACACTTTTATAAGCTTAAATCAAGATGGATTGGGCTGGATTCTGGAGCAAAGAAACAGTAGTGGTTTCTTTTCTCCATGTCAAGGGGCAGAGGATGAAAGCTTTTGTAAAATCAGGGATGGTGTCTTTTTCTCATCTGTATCCCGTCTGCCTGTGCCACAGGGCACTTTTGTGGAATGAATAAAAGAATGACTCCGGGACTCACTCATGAGGATGCATCCCCACTCAGAAATTGTAAAGCGATTCTATATCAGAATTTCACTAGCAATCTGTAATTTTTAGAAAAGGAGAAATCCTGATAACCATACCTGTCTCCGTGACTGTTGGTGGTGGAATAAAATGTCTTCGTAGGGTATGGAAACCTAGAAATTTCCGGTCAATACCTTAGCCTTGACTGTTACATTGCCACTGCTTCCAGAATATTTGAGCCCTGTACAAATATGAAGGTACAATGGGCTGGGTGTTGTGTTCAACGGATGACTCATTTTCTAATTCAAATCAACTGAAGGCATAGTCAGTCTCCCCCAATCAAAGCCTCCTTAGGTAGCTTTAAGTACGTAGGTTTGTTTTCCTTGTTCATTTTTCTCTTTTTAATGTTACTGTGATGTATCTTCTCTACATGTTCAGAGCTCCTGCTGGCTGCCATTTGGGAAAATTACTTAAATGTGTTAAAACCATTTTCAAATAAAACATTAGCAACAACAAGTTTTAATCTAATAAACTTTAACATTAAAAAAGACTATATACTTGAGAAAGCAATATATAAAGACATAAGAAAAGACTATATGCTTGAGAAAGCAATATATAAAGACATAAGAAAAAGAAGCGGGGGGGGAATAATGTAATGAAGAATAATAAAATACATGTATTTAAATTTAAAAAAAGAAAAAGAAGCAAAATGGCTTTTAACAATTAAGTGCTGTAGAAATAAGATTGGAAAATGGTTAGTGATTAAGATTGAGCTACAGATAAAGGGTCATCAATGGGGTATGTTGACATAGTTATAATATTACATGATTTTTTAAAAGTTGGATACATGAGAAATGGCTTGTTTTCTTTTAAATGACAGATGTATTTTGTAACTACTAAATAACCAAATTTTGGCTAAAACTTATTGGGAAACAGAAAGCTAAAAGCGAAAATGTGTTAAGAAGAATTAATATTAAAAAAGGAGAAAAAGGAAAATATATGAGATTGGAAGACAGATTGAGTAATGGAAAGAATAAACAAAAAAATTGATGTTTTTTGCAGAACATAAAGTTTGGAAGAAGAGTGGTGAGTTTACAGCATTTGGGAAAGACAGGCACTCTTTAGTTTTCCATATCAAAGAGAAACCGGGATTTCAAGCCCAGAGCCAGGAATTCTCTTGGGACTCTATACAGGCCAGCATCTGCCACCGTAATTATAAAAGGTGTCATCTGACCAATCTCATGCTACAATGTTAGGCTAGTGGTGTGAAACAAAACAAAATTTTATTTGCTTAACATCTTTTAAATAGGTGTTACTTCCCTTAATAGCCCTGCTGTGCTTGGTTGGGAAGAAAAGGAAACCTAAATCTCCATTCTATAGCTCTACTAATGTTCTGGCTATTAGGTTTAAGCCTATATATTTTCCCCCTTAGAATTTTCTAATTTCTTAAAAGTTTTATGTTTTCAGCTCGGCGCCTGTGGCTCAACAGGCTAAGGTGCCAGCCACGTACAACTGAGCTGGCAGGTTCGAATCCAGCCCAGACCCGCCAAACAACAATGACGGCTGCAACCAAAAAATGGCTGGACATTGTGGCGGGCACCTGTAGTCCCAGATACTTGGGAGGCAGAGGCAGGAGACTCGCTTGAGCCCAGGAATTGGAGGTTGCTGTGAGCTGTGATGCCATAGCACTCTACCCAGGGTGACAGCTTGAGGCTCTATCTCAAAAAAAAAAAAAAAGTTTTAAGTTTTCTTCTTCTTTCTTCGTTAGTTCAACAGCTTTTAAAATTTGCTCCTATTAGAATTGCCAAATATTTATTAGAAATTCTTTAAATCTTGCCTTTAGAATGCATAATTAAAAATTCTAGATGTACCTTCTCTTATAATCAGAAGAAAATAATTTGCCTTTAATTTGTGCGGGACTTGGTTTCTAAGTATTTCTTTTCCCTATGAATATAACTACTTATTTCAGTAGCAAAATATAGTGAGGAAGAAAAGATTATATTTGGCGATCAAACCTAAATTTATTTATTTATTTATTTATTTTTTATTTTTTGAGACAGAGTCTCACTATGTCACCCTCGGTAGAGTGCTATGGCATCACAGTTCACAGCAACCTCAAACTCTTGGGCTTAAGCAATTTTCTTGCCTCTGCCTCCTGAGTAGCTGGGACTACAGATGCCCACCACAACGCCTGGTTGGTTTTCTTTTTTGTTGTCATCATTGTTGTCGTTGTCATTGTTGTTTAGCAGCCCTGGGCTGGGTTCGAACCCACAAGCCCCAGTGTATATGGCCGGCACCCTAACCACTGAGTGATGGGTGCTGAGTCCAAACCTAAATTTAATTTTAACACTTTCCCTGGGGATAAAATAGGGATGAAAAATAAATTATACATGTCTATAATTCTGGCCATAGTTTAAATAGACATTATTCTCAATCTTCATTGAAATTTTCATCTAATATCCAACATTTCTTAAGTAAATTCAGCAAACCTAGAGAATAACAATAATTATGAAGAAAGTCCTGTGAATAAAAAGATAAATTAACTATTGCTACTTACATTTATGTTCCTTTTCTTTTAAGTCAAAACCCAATCTGATGGTAAATCAGTGTAGCAGCTCCCTGGGCCTTGACAAATGACGCACAAACCTCACTTGTGGTCATCTGTCCTTCAGCATTTAGTCTACGTAGGTGCCCTGGGGTGCTGCTCCTGAAGCATATGCAGCAACCTTAACTTTCGTTATTTTCCCTGGTAGTTTGAGCAGAGAACTAACAACACTAAAGAGTTGTTTAGACTCTTACTAATCTGCAAAACCCTTCCCTACTTTTCAAGAAAAATCAAATGTCCTACAAGATTGTGGCTTTCATATCAATGATCATGGGCATATACTATAAATATATAGATATATAATATATAATATATAGAGAGAATATAGATAATAGCATGGTCCTTTTTCTTACTAAAAGGAGTACCAAATTTCTCAGGTTTTAATTTTGAAAAATATTTGGTAAGTCTAAGGATGAAATTTTAAAGGCAATCTAGCAAGTGCTAGGTGGATAAGTTGTCCACTTGCTTCAGATAAATCCTCCACCTCTGATTGCATTTTAGACTAGTTCTTTGGAAATGACAGAAAATGCTGAGTCAAGAGAATCCCTTAAGCCCAAGAGTTTGAGGTTGCTGTGAGCTGTGATGTCACAGCACTCTACCCAGGGGGACAGCTTAAGACTCTGTCTCAAAAAACAAACAAACGAAAAAGAAAATATATTCAATAAATGGAAACCAACATTATTAAAAACACATTAAACTAGAGAAGAAATATCTAAGGCATGACTCCTCTTTATAATGTAGGCTACCAGATTCTGGACAATAGTTCCTTACTCCTTTATCCAATCTTGGAAAAAAGTTTTTGGAATAAGAGTAAAAATGTTTTTTATAGTTTTATACAAATATTAGTAAACAAATTAATACTAATTTAGAAGAAATAACTTATAGTTTTGTGTGTGTGTGGTTTTTTTTTTTGCAGTCTTTGGCCCGGGCTGGGTTTGAACCTGCCACCTCTAGCATATGGGGCCGGTGCCCTGCTCCTTTGAGCCATAGACACCGCCCCTAGTTATATGTGTTTATAATGTTCTTTCTCTGTGCTAAACTGAAGATGGAAGAAGATATTGAATAAAAAAATATGATGAAAGTAACTAGAATCAGAAGATGCTGAGAGAAAATTTTGATGATGATAGGAGCACTTCATTCTAATCCCTCTAAAATATGATTCTTAGTGTCTCTGTTAGATCAGACGACACAACACACATATTGTTTAGTCTAAGGCTAGAGGCTGACCTGCAGAATAGAGTTAAAAATAAATTTCCAGGAAAATTTAACAGATTGACCTGCTCTATACTGTACTAGTAAATTTTACGGGAGAAATCATCCCTTTTTAACAAAAGGAATAACGTATTGCTCTGTTTCTAACTTAATCACAAGTCATCTTGGAACCAAAGACTTGTCAAATAAATGTTCTCCAAAAAATTGGATTATAAGGAAGTTGGACTGTTTGATTAAAATGACAAGAAGAAATTTTCAATTATTTGCAGAAGGCCGCATTCACTTTATAACAGAAAGCATTACTGCTGCAAGAGAAATACTTTGAAGATTCAGAAGACTCAGTGTTCTTTCGCTAACATAAATAACCCCATTTTGGCAGTTCCGATCGTTTAGAATCCAACAAAAAACATTGTCAGTAACATCTGCTGTAATAGGAAGAAAGCAATATTGAATCCTCTTTGCCTGGAGACTAGGACTGAGAAGGCTGTGTGATGTTCTTAGGATTAGTCACCTGAAGTGTTCATAGCTTTTTTCAGTATGTGAAGTTTCCTAGATTATTTCACATTTCAGAGAAGTTTCAAGATTGTTTCTTCCCCTAACTTGTGCCCAAAGAACTATCTGAGATATTGCTTCTTAAGGATTCTCAGTAGAATAGATTTAGAATGGAGTTGGCCTCTTCTATTTTACCATAGAATTAAGAGTTCACAGTGATTTGGACACCTTGGACCAAGGGACCAGTCAGAAGGCTGTTAGACTAGGTGAGAGGCAGAGCCTCAGGTCAGTGGAGATAAAAGTATTGAAGACATTAGAGATATATTTAGGAGGCAGAATCAATAAATTGTGCTAATGATTTGGGTATAGAAGATGAGGGGAAAGGAAAAATCAAGGATGACAACAAAGTTTTAGAAAGATTTAAAAAATTAAATGGGAGTGAAACCTAAACTAGGGAGATTATTAGGTTTGAGAAGAAAAATAAGTTAACATAATGAGTCTTCTGTGTATAAGAAATTAAAAAAAACCACTTTTTACAAAAGATATGAGGTCTTGCTCTGTCCCCCAGGCTAGAGGACAGTGGTACAATCATAGCTCACTGCAGCCTCAAATTTCTGGGCTCAAGTGATCCTCCTGCCTCAGCCTCCTGAATTCCTGGAATTATAGGCTTGTGCCACTGCATCCGGCTCAAAAAAAACTATTTTTTTAAAAGTAAACACTATCATGCATTTGTTTTTGAAACATGTTCTAAATTTTTCTTTGCTTGCTTTAGTTTTTGTGTGTGTGTGTGCATTCTTTAGACCTGTTCTAAACTATTTAATATTTTTATACTACTATAGTAATCATAATAGATCACAAAATATTTACTACTCACATTTATTCTGAAGGGTAAAAGTTTATCTTTTATGAAGATTAGAAAAATTTTAAAAGACAATTTTCAGCCCTTTCCTCAAGTTACATGGTTTAAAAAAAAAAATCACATGCTTTTAAAAATTAAATTAGGGTGGGAGGCAGTGGCTCAAGCCTGTAATCCTAGCAGTCTGGGAGGCTGATCAAGAGGATCTCTTGAGCTCAGGAGTTCGAGACCACCTTGAGCAAAATCAAGACTCCTGTCTCTACTAAAATAGAAAATATTACCTGGGCATAGTGGTGGGCACCTGTAGTCCCAGCTACTCAGGAGGCTGAGGCAGGAAGATGGCTGCCCAGGAGTTTGAGTTTGTTGTGAGCTAGGCTGAGGCCACAGCACTCTAGTCTGGGCAAGAAAGTGAGACTCTGTCTAAAGAGAGAGAGAGAGAAAGGAGGGAGGGACAAAGAGAGAGAAAAAAAGAAAGCCAAATATATTTTGATAGTCACCAAATGCTAGTTGGATTGGCAGTGCTAAAACAACTTATACAACAGAGTAGGTTTTTAAACATTTATATTTTATATATATACATTTTTTCTATTGCAGTAGATGTAGGGGGTACTAATGGGTTTTCTTAATGTATAGATGAACTGAATAGTGGTGAAATCAAAGCTCTTAGTGCCTCTATCACCCAAACAAGATAGTAGTTTTTGCTTTGATATTGAATCATTCTTTTTTCAACTTGTGTAGATATAAAAAGTTGCTTTCAGCTGGGTGCAGTAGCTCACACCTATAATCCTAGCACTTTGGGAGGGTAAGGCAGGAAGATTGCTTGAGGCCAGGAGTTCAAGACCAGCCTGAGGAAGAATGAGACCCAATCTCTACAAAAAAAAAATAGAAAAATTAGCTGGATGTGGTGGTGTGGACCTGTAGTTTTTGCTCCTCAGGAGACTAAAGGAGGAGATTGCTTGAGGAGATTGAAGTTGCAGGGAGCTATCATCATAGCTATCATCATGCCACTATACTCCACCCTGGGAGATAGAGCTAGATCTTGTCTCAAAAAAATAAAATAAAACAAAATAAATGGGTTTCTTAAAAAAAAAACCAAAAACAAACAAGAAATCCTTCAAGACAGGAATCTTTTTTTTTTTAACCTCAAGTTTTAACCAGGAAAAAAAAGACAATTTTGAGGTGGAATTAGCTACAATTTATTTGCTCAAACAAAAGATAAGAGTGACACCTAGTGTTCGTTAGTGTAACTTTGACTACTATTTTCATCAATTTACCTTGCCTATAAGATTTTGAATGCAACATAAAAGCAAATAAGAGGAGACAAAGGAAAAATACCATTGTGGCAGCCACAGAAATCCAAAATAGGTACATAATTTCCGAATGCCCAGAGAGGGACCCCAGATCTAGATTCAGAAATCTAAGAGTGGAAGGTCAGCCAAAGAGGCTCACACCTGTAATCTCAGCACTCTGGGAGAACAAAGTGGGTGGGCTAAGGAGTTTGAGAACAGCTTGAACAAAACTGAGACTTTGTCTCTACCCAAAACAGAAAAAATTAGCCAAACTTGGTGGCAGGTGCCTATAGTCCCAGTGCATGGAAACAATGGATGCCAGAAGACCATGGAAAAATATGTGTAAAGTGCCTCTGGAATATTACCCAACATGAACCACTTGCTAAGGCATAAAACACTTCTCACAAAATTTCCAAAATATTGAAATTTTACTTCCCTGAGAATGTGAAGTTAAAAAATAAAGAGGAAAAAGTAAAATTGTCTTTATTCACAGATGACATGATTCTTTATAAAGAGACATCAAAATGAATGCACAAAAAGTAAAAGGTCTAATAAATGAATTAATGTAAGGTCTTAGGATACAAGGTCAATATTCAAAAAATCAATTATGTCTCTGTTTACTGGCAAATATTTGGAAAATTAAAATTTTAAATGCCAGCGGCACCCATAGGTCAGTGGGTAGAGTGCCAGACATACACATAGGCTGGCAGGTTTGAACCTGGCCTGGACCAGGTAAACAAAATAGCTGGGTATTGTGGTGGGTGGCTGTAGTCCCAGCTACTTGAGAGGCTGAGGCAAAAGAATTGCTTAAGCCCAAGAGTTTGAGGTTGCTGTGAGCTGTGATATCACAGCACTCTACCAAGGGCAACATAGTGGGACTCTGTCTCAAAAAATAAATAAAATAAAATAGCATCAAAAGGACTATACTTTCAGGGATCTTTTCTGTAGTTTGCTACTAGAGAAGTTTCTCTGAATGTGTAAAGCACAAGAAGTATTCTGTTATGGTCAACAAGGCCACACCCTCTAGTGCGCCTTCACGATGATGGGAACATGATCAATATGCCCAGACACCCCTAAGACCCCCAGGGCCCAAGCTTGGAGTGGCTGAATAAACTGTGAGCAGGACAGGAAGGAGTCTTCCCCCCTCCCCCATGGCCCCCAGTAAAAATTGGAAAACCAATAAAATAAAATAAAATAGCATCAAAATATAAATAGCTTAAGGGTAAATTTATAGGCTCAGTGCCCATAGCACAGTAGTTACGGTGATAGCCACATATATGGAGGCTGGCAAGTTCAAACACGGCCTGGGTCAGCTAAAATAACAATGACAACTGCAATCAAAAAAATAGCTGGACATTGTGGCAGTCGCCTATAGTTCCAGCTGTTTGGGAGGCTGAGGCAAGAGAATCCTGTATGCACTGTGAGCTGTACACTGTGAGTAGCACTCTACAAGGGTGACATAGGGAGACTCTGTCTCACAATAAAAGAGTAAATTTATAAAAAATGTACAAGACCTTTTTAAAATTTATAAAAAAGGTAAAAAAGATCTCCTCTACAATGGAGGAGATATCAAAGAAAACCTAAATGGATGTAGAGCTATATCACAATAATGTAATAGAAGACACAATCTTGTTACGATTAATAGTCTTCCAAAAGTGATCTGTAGATTTAACACAATTTCAAACAAAATCCTTACAGATATTTTCTAGAAAAATAGACAAATTGACTCAAACTTATGGAAATGCAAAAGACCTAGATTAGGCAAAACAATCTTAAAAAATAAGAGCAGAGCTGGAAGATACACTACCTTATCACAATATTTCACATAATATCACAATAATGAAGACAGTATGGTGAGGATGTAATGATGGATAAGTAGACAAAGGAAAGTAAAATGGAAAGTTGAGAAATAGATTCACATTTATAGAGTCAGTCGATTTGTGATGTAGGAATCAAGGAAATTTAATGTATGAAGTCGTCTTTTCAAAAATAGGGCTCCACAAATTCTAGCTGCGTTGGCCTCCCCAAATACTGATCTCTGTCTCTTCAATTCTCTGGGGTCTATTTGGATTCCTGCTCACCACTTGAGCCCTGAACACTGCCTTGGGTCAATCATAGGGCCTGTCTTATGGTTTTTCTTTCTTTTCAGATATAGTAATCCCATGCTGTTCATTGTCTACTGTGTGAGAATAGTTGTTCAATACCTTTTGCCCAGTTTTCTAGTTATGTGGAGAAGGTAAATCCAGACCCTGTTGTGATTATGTTTATGATTAAAACAGAAGCTGATCTGCAGTGATAAAAGACCTCTCTTGCTGCTATTTGAAGAAAAGATTGTTGTGAAGAAAGTGGAAGAAATGGAAGCAAAGAGTCTATTCAGGAAGTATTCAAGTGAGAAATGATAGTGCTGGCTCAGCTCCTTTAGCACAGTGGTTATGGTGCCAGACACACACATTGGGGCTGGCGGGTTTGAACCCGGCCCAGGCTTGCTAAACAACAGTGACATCTGCAACAAAAAAAATAGCCAGGCATTGTGGCGGGCACTTGTAGTCCCAGCTATTTGGGAGGCTGAGGCAAGAGAATCATTTAAGCCCAAGATTTGAGGTTGCTGTGGGCTGTGAAGCCACAGCACTCTATTGAGGGTGACATAGTGAGACTCTGTCTCAAAAAAAAAAAAAAAGAAAAAAAAAGAGAAAGAAAGAAATGACGGTGCTTAAATTAGCAGTAGAGTCAAAAGGGGACTAGCTGACAGATTGGACTTGGAGCAACAAAGAGGCAGATCTGGGCCTAAAAAACTGACTGAAGTCTTGTGTATTAAAAGATTTAGGGATTTTTTGTTTGTTTGTTTTGGTAGGGAAGGGCAAAGAGTCTGAAACTGCCATATTTTGGAAGTCAAAAAGACAAAATTCATATTCTTTTCTCTACAATAATTAATTTTTTAAATAAATTTTTCATATGTGTATTTTGGAATATATATTACTATTATAATAATGTTGATGTCTCTCTTTAGACCATGAGGTGTTTGAAGAGAGAGCCATTGTTTAATTCATTTGAAAGTCACATATGGCAGCAGGGTCTGAGTTGCTGACTCCTCTGGACTTACTCTTTGGCACTGTACACCTTCCTGACCACATTGCTCATCAGAGGGAATCAGACTCCTGCCCTCAGAGTTTTTGGGAAAGAACTGCCTATGGATCCCTACTATCAGGTTGTTGGAGACTCTTTGAACTTTCCCTGTTGGGCAGTGATTGTATAGCCCTGGACAATCAGATTAGAACTCTTGACCTGGGCTGTCCACTCAGGGATCCTACAAGGTTGAGTGGTGCTTGTTTTGTAGCAGGAAGGACTGATTCTCTTCCTCCAACTGTCACTGGTGGGGGTGCCACAGTTGCTTGCGTCTCTCCAGATGAGATTTCAGCCTAATACTGCAACTCATTAAGATTGGATTGGGGCAGAGTGGGGGACAGAGGCAAGATGGCTGACTGGAGCCAGCTTTCCACAGAGGCTCCTGTCCAGAAGGAGAGTTAAAGGACAGAAGTTTAGCAAGTAAGCTGATGGTTTGGAGCTGAGCCAAGAGAGAAGGTTAAAGAGCACATCAACCCTGCTGAGGTGACCCCAAGGATACAAACAAAAAGTACAAAATCCATCGCCAACTGGATGGGAGTCCCCTCCCCCATGAGAACAGCTCACGGTATACTTTCTACAAACAAGCGAGCAGAGTTCAAACATCCTCCCATTTTATCCCACGGCAGAGACCCTCTAAAGACCAAACCTCCTTCCCACTACTAGGGTGCCATGGCACTCTTCTGCCAGGCATAGAACTGTATAAAACTATACATATTCTCTACCTGCAATTCTGAACTCCCAGCATTCCCTTCCACTCTCACCGTGAGGTCTGGAAGCCTGTCCTCCATGGAGTCCAGATTTTTGGGCATTCTCTCGAGAGGTGTGGACAGGGCGTAGGCTATTGCAGGTCTGTGCTGATTCTGCGGCACAGGGGGTAGGGAGAAAATGGTGGACTGAAGGAACCATATGGGAAAGGGAGATGCACGGCCCCCCCAGCACAGAGCAGCAGCAGGAATAATAGGGTTCACACCCCTGGGCAACCAGAGAAAGCTGGGCATCTTCTTCAAGGCAGACACTGGCATAATAGATCTGGGGCAGTAATGCAGACCCCATGAGCATAGGGTATGCCTAAGGCAGTATTGGCCTGGGCAGAGAATTGAAGACACATGTACAGAGACAGCATACTCCCAGGGCAGGGCTGAGCCAGAGGACTGCTTTAGTGAGCCTAAAAAACACCCAGTCCTAGGGGATCATAGCTGAGACAAAAGCAGGCAGGCCAAGCCTGGAATTCTGAGCTGAGTGTGAGCTCTAACCACACCCGCCCCAACACAGACTGCAGGGGAAACAGAAACACCAGTTCTGGGCAGTGGCACAGACCGGGGCTGAGTCACAGTTTCTGTGAACTCAAACAGCACCTGGTGTGCAGGGGAATATAGCCAGGACAGAATCACAAATTCTGCACTAATATAAGTGTCAGCAACATCAGTCAGGGGCGGAGTTGGAACTGAGTGAACCAGCCCAGCTTCCATTAACCACCCGAGGTTGTCAGGCCTCAGCTTCCCCTGCCAGATAGTGGCAGAGTGTGGAGGCCTTGCTGAGGAGACATAAGATCTCTCTGTGACTCAGACAGGCTCAAGCTCCTGGAAGATCTGCTCATTGGAAGGAACTGGGTCATGACAGTTCCAGTAACTGGGGTGTGACAGAGGTGCAAGGTGGGGAAGGAGGCATCAACCTTCCCAGACTAATTCATTTGCTGGGGGGTCTTTCTGACTCCACAGAGCACCAGAATGAGTCATACTCAAGCTGCCAGCAGATCCCTGCTATCTAGTTGCCAGAGACCTTTTGAACTCCCTCACTTGAGACCGGGTACTGTCTGGGACAATTGATTTGGATCTCTTGGACTGGACCAATTATTCAAGGACTATCCAAAGTGGTACCCTGTATATGTGGTTGTGGGAAGGATTGATTTTCCTTTTCCAGTTGTTGCCTATGGGTGGGGGGTGACTTAATTGCTGGTATTTCTCCACAGATGAGACTTTAACCCAGAGTAACTAATTCACTAGGGTAGGACAGAGACCAGCTAAAAGCAAGAAAGAGCCACTTAGCCCCACCACACCAAGTAAGTCCCTAGGGACTCAGGCTGGAGCATTGTATGGGTCCTTTGCAAAGTTCTAGGGGAAAAGGTACAGACACCAGTCACAGCTCTTGGGTAAAGGGCTGGTTAATCACTACTCCAGGAGCCCCCCAACCCAACGTCACCTTATCTGCTCATCTAGCCAAATGGTGTAAAATAATCATGGGGTGGAATCAGCAGAAAAACTCCGGTAACATGAATAACCAGAGTAGATCAACTCCCCCAAGGAACGATACGGTGGACACAACTGAAGATCTCATTCACAGACAAATAGCTGAGATGTCAGAAATCAAATTCAGAGTTTGGATTGCAAATAAGATTAATAGAATGGAGGTAAAGCTAGAATTAGAAATTCAAGGAGCAATTAAAAAAATGTCTCAAGAATTCAATGAATTCAAAGACAAAAATCACCAAAGATTTTGACCCATGAGACAAGAATTTGCAGCCCTCATAGATCTGAGAAACACAGTAGAATTCCTCAGTAACAGAATGGAGCAAGCAGAAGAAAGGATTTCTGACATTGAAGACAAAGCTTTTGAACACTCCCAAGTGCTCAAAGAGGAAGAGAAATGGAGAGAAAAAATGGATCATTCTCTCAGAGAGCTTTGGGATAATTTGAAGAAAACTAATATTTGCCTTACAGGAATTTCTGAAGGCAACAAAGTTGCTTCACAAAGCACAGAGGCCCTTTCTCATGAGATTATGAAAGAGAA